>JAEDXX010000298.1:0-89706 GCA_021725515.1 Epicauta chinensis | reverse complement strand
TTTGTATTGTTGGCAAATTTCTAAGTATATAAGATTTGTTTCTGAAACTAATGTTATAAGGGAGGGAGGGGCAAAGTAGGCCCCTGGGGGAAAAGTTGGCCCCTTCAAATTTTTAAAGTTTCAGAAAATATTGGGGTAAACCTTTTTGAAATTTCTTATATAATGAGGGATAAAAAGGACTATTCTCTTTTTGAATATTTATTAATTAATTGTAAAAATAAAAATTCAGAATGAAAAATATCAATTATGAATTTTCTTTGGGGGCCCACATTGTCCCAAATTTTCGATTTTAATGGACGCAGCATAACAATGTTAAATACGTATCAAGGGTCTAAAAAAAGTGAACGCGTAAAAAAAATTATTGATATTATGATTTTTTCCTTAAAGGGCCCACTTTGCCTCTCCTTCCCCTACAGTAGATATGAAAAATAGCCGGAAAATATATAGAAAAATAAAATAAAAAGAAATGGAAAATACATTGATATACCAATTGACCGTTTTTTGTGTTATGTAAAATGTAAAAAAAACAATAGATGAATAATAGACAGTAACGGAAAATCGAGTGCCTAATGGATAATTGAGATTCTACTGTAGAAGTGTAGATGTGAATAACGTTCAATTCTTACGGAGTGGTGCAGAATCGAAAAATAACTACGCCAATGGTGCATTTCGAGCGTTTTATTTCTACTAAAATGACCTTCAATCCGCCCTTTAGTGATGATACAGCAATGAATTGATAGACAGTAAAGATTGACTTTCACTTAAATACCCACGAGAGTATTTGTCGAGAGCAGATTTCGAATATTTTATTCGTCGTTTGACAATGTCGATAATTTACATAAGATGATATCCTTCTTTATTCCAGTCTCTGTATCTTTCAGCATTTTTTCCACTACGAAAGGACCAAGGCTACTTTCATAGATGATTTATAGAGTAGTATTTCCTTGAAAAAACGCTCTTCGAAAATATTCCTCTCAAATAGACATTCAAAATTGTTATTTATTTTTTTTATGTGGATATACTTAAAAAACAAAGTCTATAAAGATAGACCAAATACTTTAGAAGACCTCAAGCAAAGAATTCTACATGAGGTTGGATCCATATCACCTCAAACTCTTCAAAATGTAAGAAATGAATTTTATAATCGTCTTGGGTATTGTCAGATGGTACAGGGCTGTCACTTTGAACATCTAGTGTAAAAAAAACCTGTTATTTCCGAGTTCAATTTTTGTAACTGATATTGTTAAAGTTTTTTCTGACTAATTCTGATTACTGTAGTTATTTATTTCATTGTTAACTTATGTCAACCGTAACTAATGCCTTTTGCTTTTAATTAGATTTATTTTAAGGATTTTGAATGTTCGAAATTTAAGGCGCTTTTTCTTAATTTTTTTCAAATGTAACATATTGAAAATTTTATACCGTTGAAAAGAGAATAAAAAGCACTATCGAAATCAATAAAAAAAAAATAGGTTGCCATTTCAAAAAAATGTCGATGACGTCATAACTTCAAAAACAAATGATGTAACAAGATGAAAATGGTGCAGTATAACGTCAAATTATTAAAATCACTATACCCCTTTGAGATTTTTGTCAGAAAATTAGTTTCAAAATAGTAGATTATGTTATTAGGCGTAAAACTGGAACTTTGTGTGCTGAAGCTGACTGTTGTCTGCCGAACGCTAGTGAGGCAGACATGTCAGCTGAAGCACACAAAGACAGTTTTGCGCCGAATGACATATACTAGTTTATCTTCAAACGTCTTAATTTAACATTCTTTTATATTGAAAAGTTTTTAAAAATTAAAATTTTAACTGATCGCAATATCTTGGCAGTACTGCTTCCATGGCGATGCAAAAAACAAATGTCAAATAACGAAAAAAATTAAACGCCAGTGACAGATTTTGTCATTTTGTCTGCCTAATCTTATAAAAAAAGAAAAAAGCGCCTAGGCACACAAAATGCTATTTTTACCTTGTCATTTGAGTCACAAAAGCTGCCACTTTTGTGACGTTTGAAGATAATAGTAGATTATGTTATTAGGCGTAAAACTGGAACTTTGTGTGCTGAAGCTGACTGTTGTCTGCCGAACGCTAGTGAGGCAGACATGTCAGCTGAAGCACACAAAGACAGTTTTGCGCCGAATGACATATACTAGTTTATCTTCAAACGTCTTAATTTAACATTTTTTTATCTTGAAAAGTTTTTAAAAATTAAAATTTTAACTGATCGCAATATCTTGGCAGTACTGCTTCCATGGCGATGCAAAAAACAAATGTCAAATAACGAAAAAAATTAAACGCCAGTGACAGATTTTGTCATTTTGTCTGCCTAAGCTTATAAAAAAAGAAAAAAGCGCCTAGGCACACAAAATGCTATTTTTACCTTGTCATTTGAGTCATAAAAACTGTCACTTTTGTGCCGTTTGAAGATAAAAGTTACTGAATTTATCCGTTTCTTTTGTTCCACACTGTATGTTATTACATACACAAATTGCGGGCGGAAAGTTAGTAATTTCGCTGCATGTGTAATAAAATATTAATTTCAATAGACCTTTTCACCGTGTGATGTGCGCAAGCGCAGTCGCCATATTGAAATAGCGGTAATTCAAAAGTTTCGTACAGTTTTGATCAACAATGTATGTAAAAGCAATATTATCTGTACAAACAAATCATTTATTCGAGAAAATCATGGATGGTGTTTCACTGATTGATAACTTTGTGAAAGCACATAATTGTGAATAATTAAAAAGGTGGTTGAAATGTCATAGACGTCCACAAAAAGGGGAAAAAGGTGACCTAATTGAGAGTAAGGTATACCAGTAATTATGTATTATAAAAAAAATAAAAACAAATAATAATTATAATTATATTCCAATTAAAAAGTAAATCAAAAATTGATAAAATAATATGTATTCCCTTTAAATGATGATTTATACCGTGTATCACTCTTACATCCTCCATAAGAACACTGTCTCGTTGTTCCTTTTTGTAGAGATAACATTATTATATTCGACCGAAAAGATTTATTTTACAATTAATACACTTATTTCTTTATTTTTTCTTACTTTGTATTGAATGAATATAATTTATTTAATATTTGTTGACTTTAATTATTCATACACGGGTATTTTAACGTGCTTATTTCGAAAAACTGTACGAAAAAGATGGCTGAATCTGACGCATGCGCACAAAAATTTTTATGATGAAAAGGTCTATTAGGACATTTGGGGTAATAGTAAACTTTATTTTCGCCCGAGAAACCACCAGATGTCTCAGTTGCACCCATATTTTACATTCAATACATTGGACCAGATTTTCAATTCGAGGTTCTTTGCACAGTATACAAAACTAGTCTTCTAGAGTTAAGGATATATAAATATCAGATGATGCACTTGTGGATGCATTATTTAAAAATTTTTTCTCCGCGTTCCTTTCGGTTTTTTCTTCTTCCTTATTTTGTAGTTTCTTTTCAGTTTGCAATTCTTCTAAATAATATTAGACGGTTACTCCTTGGGCTCTTTTGTGGGTTTTAACTATATTGGATAGCAATAATCTTTCTCTTATTGGCGTTTTTAAATGAAAACAACTTTCCTCACCCAAATCATTTGCATTACTGGATGAAAGTATTTGAAGTTTTTGAAGTGATAATAGTTATTTACTGTACAGGTGGACCACTTTCGATGGTTTTGCAGGGTATCTCCTATAAGGCGTGCTCGTACAGAATAATGGATATTACATTCCTGTCCTACTTTTTCCTGACTAGTCAGATGGTGCAATTAAATTTTTGCTATGTTCTTTTGTTTTCGAGTTATTTCCGGTTTTTAATTTTTTTGCGATTTCTAAGATGCCTTATATCTCGTAGGCTTTCAAAAAAGTTGACGCTTTTCCCACAGTTTCTACTGTAGTTTTTAAAGCTGATTCTATTTAGCTAATTATATTTTCTCTAGCTCTCACCGTTTTTGAAATATAACACAAACCTGTGTTTTTTTAGAAACATTCCTAAAATCATATTCGAAAAGACTTTAGAGTGCTATGAAACAATCGTTTTTTAGCTTGTCAACGAACTATTATTTTGGTTGCTATTTATTTATTCTTTTGTTTTCGTGTTTTGCAATAGGCAAAATTTGTTTCATGGCACTCTAAAGTCCTTTCGAGTATAATTTTTGTAATCACAACTTGCGAAATCGAAATTTTCAAAATAACTCCCGCATTTTTGATAATAACTATATCAAACTATATATATTTGAAATCAGAAAAAAATAAGCGATTTAATGAGCAATAAATTAAATATAGGTTCCATTTAAAAAAACATAAGTTTGTGTTATATTTCAAAAACGGTGAGAGCCAGAGAAAATCTAATTAACTAAATAGAATCAGCTTTAAAAACTACACTAGAAACTGTGGGAAAAGCGTCAACTTTTTTGAAAGCCTACGAGATATAAGGCATCTTAGAAATCGCAAAAAAGTGAAAAAACGGCCATAACTCGAAAACAAAAGAATATAGCAAAAATCTAATTGCACCATCTGACTAGTCAGGAAAAAGTAGGACAGGAATGTACTATCCATTATTCTGTACGAGCTCTCCTTATAGGAGATACATTGCAAAGCCATCGAAAATGGCCCACCCTGTACAAGGTGGTAAAGTCATACTTTATAAATGCGGACTATGGTAATTATTTTTTCAGTAAAGAAATTATTTACAAATTGTCTACAATTTTTTTCAATGGGGGGGGGGGCAGAGGTAAGATTTTTTAAAAAGCTACCAAAGCAGAATACGTAGAGTGCGAAATTATTGCTTTTACATAAAACAACCACATCACAGTGCCATGGAGTACCAACAAAAAAGGATTGTTAGAAATCATTAAAAATAAACATAATCTAATGTTATTGATAAATATGTTTTACCCCAATGACACACTGCGTTACGATTGTCTTCATACGATAATAATAATATACCATAAATTAGTTATCATGTCGATAGTGATATGAGAAAAATACTAGAAAATGAAATCGTGTCGAGTACGTCGTTAAAATTGACGATGGTTTTCTGGGAGTATCTGAATATCCTGAAATCGCCATTAACACAGATGACGATAGTGATGGAAAGTCAGATAATGAAGACCTTTATTACCTACATCTGTATTACAATTATTTTGTATGTATAATATACATAGTGTATAATATACATATAATATACAAATATTTGCTTTATTTTGTTTTGGCTTGATCACTGAAGTGTTATTCAAAGTAAAGGTAAATTAAACATTCCTTTTCATTTGAATTCACCTACGTTGTCTAGCAAAGATCTTTATACATATTTGGTGAGAATTATGTATGGTATTTTAAAAGAAAAACAATAAAGACTTATAATGCAAAAAAAATGTATGGCATGCAAGTCCTTTATTGGGACTGTCATAACAATTATTGACTTATAAGACATAGGCAATAAAAATTTGTTAAAACATCAGGCAAATTTAAATGCATATCTTCCCTCTAAATATCATGTTCTGTGGAGAACATAACCACTGGTACATACAACTCTTTCATTATATTTTATTACGTTCACAGATATTCAACTGTTGCTGTCTCTGTTTTATACATCGTTGAAAGTGTAATTGTTCAGCCCCTCAAATTCTTTACCGTCAAGACCAAGATAGACCACAATAAATGTGCTTGCTTTGAAAGTAAAGGGGATGAGATAATATTTTCTTTTCTAGTGATGTTTATTGTCTAGGTTGTGACAACTTGTCCACCGTTCTATCAGGAGCGGTCCGAGGCCACATCAAATCAAGAATCGGTTTGAAGCGGCATAATTTTAGGGACATCATTTTTTACTGTGTCTCATATTTGATTTTATGTGTAGTACCCTGTTGGGAGTATTATTTATTGAGAAAAGCTCTCATGGATTATTATTATTAACGTTTTTTGTATTATTTTTCTGGAAAGAAGCGCCAAAAATAAGTTTCCTTGGGGCGCTAGAAAAGCTTGAGCCGGTCTTGAATTCTATTATCATTTTATTCCACTTGATATTCCGACAGCAACTCTTGTTCGGTATACGGAAACCATTGGAATAAGAGAACTTTCGTTGGAGTATCGGATGAAATAAAACGATTATATAATCGGTCCTGACTTATTATTTCTCATGTATTTAGATGCCTGGGGGGAATGGTAGGAAAATATGTTCTACATTTATTGTAGAAAATATGTAATACGATTGTATTTAACTATAAAGATATTAATAACTACACCACTATCACATTAAACACTTATTTTATTTAATAAAATTTTACAATTTAAAGATGAATTTTTGCATTTTTGCAAACCTCACATTTATTTAGAAACATTAATAGAAACAAACATAAATCTTACCAGCGTTTTGTTTTTTTAAATATTCAGTTTTATAGAAGCGTATTTACCAATTCGGTGCGTCCGATTGTAACATGATTTTTTGGACGATTATTATGTATTGATGAGAAGCGTGTCCGTAATGAACTATTATTGCAAACATGTACTGATTGTTGTGGTGCCAAAATATAATTACTATTGTTCGGATTTGATGATGGACAACAAATGTGAGCCAATGCGGATTGCATATGTTTTGTACCTTCCTGAAACAAATACGAAACAAAATAAAATTGTCAAAACAACACAAAGTAATAAATAAACGGAAACAGTTTAAAATAATTTACATTATTCATTTTTTTTTATCAGATGAGAATGCTCTCTTTCCGTTTAATTCGAATACACAGCATCGTATTAATGTTCAATTTAAAAATCTAATGCCGTAGAGATTAATTTGTTTTTATTCAGTCGGCTTAACTTGACTTTTGAATATTTAAAAGCTAATTTCATTCAATTCAAATAAATAAAGTTTTCAACTTAGTTCAAGAGCCATTATTTTTATCTCCAACACTGTTGAGTGTAACAATTGCATGTAATTTTGAAGCGGTTTGAAATTTGTGTTAAAAATTTGATTGCTAATTCAGATTTTGTCTTTAATTTTAACGGAGAATTATTCCACCTGTTTATATTTAAAGACAAAAGTCAGTCGATTGAAATTTTCATTATTTTCCAAGTTTTATTACTTTTTCTTTCCAGTACTGGTCAGTCCCGAATGAAAATGGATTTTTAAAAAAAAAGAAGCGTCGCACAGTTTAAGTTATGCCTAGTGATCCACAGCGTGGCACAGTGAACCAATCGACACTCACAGAAAAATCTAGAGCCACGCACCGGCAATGGAACAGTAGAATATATAAACCTGCGATAAGAATAATCCACAATGACGCACCAATAACACAACAACAGTAACTTTACTGTTTCCCAAATTCTGCACCAAATGGAGAAACAAAGTGTATGGCATGCTCTCATAATAACGTGCCCTGTGCGGCGACGTCCTTTCGTAACAGGTTAACTGTAAATGCAGAGCTTTACATTGCGTGCGATGAACGTACGATGCGTAAGTAAAGTTCAGTGGCTTATTATTAAAGGTTATTCGGCTATTTCAACGAAAGTTAAACGTTATAACTATTGATTACTTATATAGGTATTATGAAGTATAATTTAAATTACACTTCAAGCCTTATATTTTATTATTGACCGAACATGACGTTTTTTTTTCCGTTTCTTCCAGTACCGGACACAAAATCGTCCAATCAATATATTTGTGATTATGGCCTTATTTAATAGTTATTTATGTATCAAGGGCATAATAACGATGTTTATATTCGAGGGCAACAGTTTACAAATCCGAGGGCCTCCGGCCCGAGGTTTTGTAAGTTGCCCGAGATTTATAAACATCGAGTTATGCCAGAGGTTCATACAACGTTTTATTTTTCACTTGAAAATGATTTTATTTTTCACTTGAAAATTAATTACAATTAATTATTTTTGACAAAAAATGCGTATTTATAAAAACGAAGTCTACTTTGAATTTGTTCGTTATTTTGTATCTAAGGCGATGAAGTCATTTATTTTTTTAATAACAAAAAGTAGAAACCCGTGTGTGATGGAAAAAGAAATTCCGAAAACAATATTAGAACGTGCATTAAAAGCTGAGGAGGAGTTACTCCCCAAAAAATCACGATCGGTTTATGAAAGAGAGCTCCAAAAATTTGAAGACTGGAGAAATAAAAATTCTGTGAAAACTGCCAGTGAGACAGTTCTAATGGCATATTTTCATGAATTGGTACGTGTTGTTTAATAATCCTACTTTTATGGTCAGTTTCTTGCATGTCTTGAATATTATATTAACTTAGCATTAAAATATTTTCTTTAGATTGTTGTATTTTTATTTAAATAATATTTTGTACACTGGCCGGTAGTAGCGGACTATATGTTGAATGTTGATCAGTATTTTATTATTTCCATTTACAACCTAAGAGTTTCTTTACACAAATCAACAAATATTGAACATTTAATTCAAGGTATTTTTATTTTATTCTATGTGAACCTTAGGGTGACGGTACTGTAGGACTTTCCCCTAAGTCTTAATGAGAAATAAGTTTGCAAAACTGCTGAAAAACAATTTTAATTAACGGTTGTCAAATATTTCAGCGTTGGTAGAAATTAATTGAATTTATTTGAATGTTAATCAAATTTCATTGGAGTCATAGGTTCACAAAAGTGAACAATTTGTAAACAAAACAATACTATGACTACCTGTAATAATTGTAGTTCTGAGGGTTTAATGCGCAGATAATAATTTTTTTTTTCATAAAGAATAGATGGAGAAGCTTGCTTTAAGGTATTCATATTTTGTCGTTCGGTTTTGTTAAGTTTAAGCAAATAAAGTGAAACTTAAAGATTTGTTACAAAATTTTTCTGTTATATTTCTTATACAATGTCCCAGCTAAGTGTTCCACCTCAAATATCTCGTTTGTTTTTTGAATTGAAATGGAAAAGTATCTACAATGTCTATACTTCAATTGACCGACATGATTTTCTTTCTAGCTGTTTTGGAAATGTCAAAACGTCCTATAAGGTCTCGAAAATTACTCACTATTAGGCAACCAATTACCTACAATGAATACTGCAAATGAATTTGATAAGAAAATAACATTTTTCTTTTAAAAACTTATCATTTGCTGCTCAAAAATAAATTAGATTTTCTCTGGGATCAATAACTAATTCATTGATGAAAAAAGCCTACGTCAAAATTAAATATTAGGAAACCAATCACCTTCAATGAATATCATGAATAAACACAATTTCGAGTTAAAGACTGTATTTCAGATCAAACACGTAACAATTCATCGCTCAGAATGGTGGAGGCGCCGGGCAAATCGGACATTCCCATTTTATTTTTTGAGTAGCAAATCAGGCATTTTTGAGAGAAAAAAGAATGTAGTATTAAATTCATTTGCAATATTGATTGCAGGTGATTGTTTTCCTCATATTGAGTAATTTTCGAGACCTTATATGATGTTTTGGCATTTCCAAAACAGCTAGAAAGAAAATCGCATCGGTCAATTGAAGTATAGACTTTATAGTCTAATTTCTTTAGATACTTTTCCATTTCAATTCAGAAACAAACGAAATATTTGAGGTGGAACACTTAGCTGGGACTATTTTAATAAATGTTGACGATACCTATTGCTTCGTGTATTTATTATTATTGACTTAAAACATTTTATTCAACAATTCAGAACTGAATTTTATCAGTTATTACGAATTGCTTCTTTTTTTTCTCTTCAACACATGGTGCCGTCTGTATTTGTAGAAAAATGGCACGATACGCTTCAAAATCCTTGACATTAGAAGCTGTGCACTTGCCCGATTTTTTGAAACACTTTTTAAAATCCTAAAATGCTAAGTTCTTCAACACAGCATTGCCCAGATTTTTGCAGCGATCCGATATTGACAGAATGTGAAGAAATTGAGAAGAAAAAATTTTCTCAAGCGCGAAGGAAAACAGTTCAACAAGGACAAATCAGAATAGAAACGCATTGCCTCAAATTAGGGTATATTAAAGATAATTGAATGTTTTCATATAATTGCTATAATCATCAAAATTGTCAAAATCGTTAGTTTTCACGCTTCTCTATCATTAATTTTAATCGATAGAATAATAAGGTTTTATTTAATAATTTGGCGTTAGTCAGAATAATGTAATTCTACTGTAATTTCACTGAAATTTTATTCGCTAATTAGTTGGCGAAACTTTTAATAGTTTCAATTAACATTACTATGATTGAAAGAAATTTTTCATTAAATTTTAATGACGAGTGTCGCTCGCAAACATTTTCTGTGCCAAATTCGACATTGACGTTGATATGTTACTGTGAATGTCCGAAATTGGTGAATGTCAACATTCACATAGGCGCTTGGTGTATGTCCGAAATATTTCATTACATTGTTCTACATTCGGACTTTCGATGAACAATTTCAAATTCTACATCGCCACACGTCACTGGTCATTATTTCAATACCAAATTAAGACTTCAAAATTCCTAAATAGCATACCTGATGGTGTAACTAGAAATGTCGACATTCACCAATTTCGGACATTCACAGTAACAAATGTACTCATTAAAATTACAATATTTTAGTTTTATGTTCTGATAACACCAGCACAGAGTTGCATTAAAATTAAATAGTCTAAACACGCATGTGAAATTAAATCGTAAGGCAAGGGGTTAATACTAGTGAGGAGAAGCACCTAGAAAAACTGTAAATTTTTTTAAATTTTTTCGATAGTAAATAAACGTGTCAGAGCATTTGTCTCGATCATATTTGAACCGCCCTCGTATGTTGCACAATTTAAATAGGTTGACACAAAAATGGTGGATGCGCCGGGTTATTTTCTTGTAATCTACCAAATAATACTCTTACCTGGATCTCTTTCATTCGTATACTGTAAATAATCGGATTCGCTAACATTTTCAATACAATCAACATATTCTCTGAACATCTCATCGACATAACTTCAATTAAATAATGTTTGATTAACGAATCTAAATCATCACCATGTATATAACAGTCGGTTTTACACATTAAAACAAATATTAATAGAGCCGGCATCCAACCAATAACACATGAACCCAGTATCAGTAATGTTGTATAAATTGCACGGATATTCCCTTCTAATTGTTGTTGTTCACGATGCGCTTTATCATTTGTGAATGTTTTCCTTGTCCATTTCACACTACCATCTCTCGATAGATTCTTCCATAAATTCTGTTGACGACGCACAATTACCAATATATGCGTATAACAAATTGCCATCAATATAATTGAGATGAAAAAGAATGCTGAATAGGTCATACGAAATTGAAATGTATCATAAAATGTTGTTTTATTATTCATTGTATCATTAATATTTTCAATCCAATAATCATTATCGGCTTGACATACAAACAAAATTATTATAAATATTGTTGGTAATAGCCATAATAATATTATAACGCTTGTAACTTTACGTCTTGTCACAATTGAATTGTAATGGAATGGTTTTAAAATGCCAATGTAATGGTTAAGACTTAATGCCAACAGATGGCTGACAGTAATCAAAATACCACTCAATTTAATCATTTCTAAAACAACTTGAAACCATTTCACATTTATACCAATTATTACAGGCAAATACGTATTTATATATAAGGTTAATGCAAATATTGATGAACTTAATGCATCAGCGGCTGCTAAACTAATGCTTATTTTTAATGTTGGCGGCATTGGTCGCCTAATCCAATTTATGCTAATGAATACAATTACGTTAACAATCATTGCTGTTATCGCCGTTATCATTAATATAGTCACGAATATTTTCAAATATGTTGTGGCTGTATCTATTGTATCATCATTCATTTGATTCGATGCATTTCGATAATCATTATCTAATGTGAAATTGTCCATTTTATTTTAGCTGAAAAATAAATATGTAATATTTAATTATAATATGTATTGAGTATAATTAACAAATTAAATAAAGAACATATTCAGTCTTTGTATACGAAACCACCAGTATTTTAATTAAAATTATTTGTTGCATATTAATTGAAGTCTTCATTATTTTTGGAATGCTTGGATCAATTTTACATTTTATTCATGGCTTATTTTTCCACCTTTATTATGAATAATTTGAAATTGTTTTCTTCAGTAATGGATTGAAATACAAACAGAATGCATGAGGGAGCGGAATAAGTCCAATAAATCTACTTCTGTTGTAAGAAAAACCTAACCACTTTGTCACATACTCAATTATCTGTTCAGTCAAGTGGTTTTAACCCTGACAGGACGCTCCATCTTCCAAACAAAAAAATCAGATTGTTTGATAACTACCCGTTATTTGATTTGTAAGGATCATTGCGTGTTTGCGTAAAAAAACACGGTAAAATTCGTATTGTTTTAATTTTTCATACTTTTGAACTAGTCATTGAACTCAATATCAATATTAGATAATGAGGACTTATCTGGATTGTTTCTGAGAGCTTTGCAGATTGTTTACTGTGAATCGGTCCCATGAGGTGTTATTTCAAGATAAAATTGAATACTATCTATTCTCTCTAAAAATGACAAACTTGAACTCCAACTAAATGAAAAGAATTTGAATTACTTTTAGTTTAGTAGTAATGAGAACACTAAAAGCGAAAAATTAATTTAAAAATCGAGATTAGTGTTGGTAATAAAGGAACATCACTGACAGTAACAAAAAGGATGTTATGGAAGCAATGAAGAATACACAGGAAATACAGTATATAAACTGCGGAAACAAATAATAAAAGCAACCAAAAGATGTAAAAAAATGTATTAAATTTGAACACGTTAAAGTTCGAATCTGAAGAGATTATGGCGCGTTAGAATTAGTTTTAATATCCAGATCCATACAATTTTTTTGTGGTTATTTAAATGTTTAAACAAATATTTGTTATTGTTACTTCTATTTAAGACCAATCAACTGTTGAATGCTTAAATAAAACGAACAAACTTGAAACACTGCAGTATTTAGAATCAATAATGCAGCATCCATGCGGTAGTATTGCCTTTCTGAACGATTCAATTAATCGTGCGTGTAGTATTTCAAATAGGAAATAATAATAAAATTTGAAATTTTTACAGAGCTTTAGATGTAAACGTTTTAGAGAACATTTTAATAAAAACTAAAAGGTTTTTTCTGCTTTTTTTTTAAGAAGTCCTATGTATTCCAGCTCTTTTGAAAAACGAATATTCTTTCTCTTCTTCTTCCTGGAGATTATGGGTCGACTTATCTCCCTGTAAATTGCTAATATTCAAATAAGTGCTACATTTCTTAGTCGTCGATATAAAATATATATAAGTAATAAATTAATAGTTGAATTGGTAAACGCCTAGCACTTTATCTATCAAACAACCAAACGAGACCATCGATAGATAATACGAAATTCTTTAGAAAACCGACACGTAAAATAATCAACATTTTACGATCAGAGGGTAGCTATATATTGACGAAAATAATTGAACGAAGGCTAAATAAGTAAGGTACTAAAACTTACAGTTTCGTTCAAAAACAAAAGCGCAATAGCAACTTTAAAGTAGACTAAAGAAGATTGACGGAATGTTTGTGGTGTTCCAATGAAATAAAATGTTGTGAAAATTTAAATTAATTTCTTTAAAACGAGTGCTCCATCTAATTTGCTACTGAGATATCGCACTTTGTTCGGCATAATGTGTCAGGAAACCTTTATTTTATTAACGACATCATGACACAAGAGCAATATCAATGAAAGTGAACGGCATGCCATATGGCTAAGCCTGTCTAAAATTATTTAAAAGGCCTTAAATTAGACGTTTCGGATTGACTCCGTAATTGACCAAAGCTTAATTCAATTGAAAACCTTTAGAAAGTCGTGAAAATTGAAGTAGGTGAAAAGTCTGATTCGTTAGCATTCATTGAGTGAGAGAATAGTTATTTACTGTACAAGGTGGTAAAATCATACTTTTAGAATGGTTATATAAGGTTTATCTTAAAGATTACTCAATATTAGGAAATTCCATCATTTGATCAACCAAACAGGAAAATTAGGAAATAATAATAATAATAGTAATAATAGACAATTATGTCAGCGTAATTAATGTAAATTATTTTAAAAAAGGCAAAGAAAAAGAATATCTAATATTATCTAATATACCATCGGTGCCTCTCCTGAAGGTAGAATCTCGCACTGACAAAGAAAAGAACCCAGTCAACGTGTAAAGAAACCAATAATTGTTATAATTAAAATTTTAATGATCAATTTTGTTATCAAAATATCCTTATATTACTACAGATAAATGTTATAGAGTTGTTGGATCGAATGTACTACTTTTAAATATAATGAAGTAAATACAGAGGGGTCAAAAAAAATATATCCACTGTTTAAAAGTCCATAACTTGCAAACTAATTGACGGAGTTGTCTCATTTTTGGTGAAAGTGTAGCTTAAAGTCCAACTTAAAAATATCACTGTAGGTGTTCGAAATCGTCATCATTAACATGTATATTATCTACAAATTGGAAGTATAGCAAAGATTAGTATTGAATAAAAACTTTACATCGTAAACAATACTGACGTCTCTAATTAATGAACAGGTTATTGATCCTAGAGAAGTTCTATTCTTTTTGAGCAGCAAATGAGAAGTTCTTTAAAGAAAAACATTATTTTTATCCAGTGGCGTGCGGTGACATTTACTGATAGGGAAGCTGTGTTTATAATAAACTTGATGGTGTTTCGAAAAAAAAATTAATGTTAAGTTTATTGTGGAAAACTTCAAAAATATGAAAATATGAAAATACATTCCACATATGAATATGTAAATTAATATTTTTTTCTAATTAATAGAATTTTTGAATATAAATAAAATTATAATTTAATATACAGGGTGGATTATAAAAAACGCCCCAAGCCATAACTCCATTATTTTAAAAGATGTAACAATACTTCTTGAACAAGGTTGCACAGTTTATTATCATCTATGTTTTGGGGTAGATGCCAAATCAATGCTGCTTCCTGTTTCACCGGAAGTGGCATCAACTTCAGTTTCTTAAATGGAACACCCTGTATATTTTATTATTTCTGGATACATCGTTAAATTGTCTTCAAAAAGCTCTAAGGCATCATATGCCTAAAACCAATCGTTAGTTAGATATTCGTCAATTAATGTATTTATTAAAGTAGGCATTGTGCATATGCCTACAAGCAATAGTTATTGTAAAGTAGTATTGTGTGAAACGGAATGGTGGATTCTTTGAGAAATCTCTCTAATAAAATAAGTTTAGTCGTTTGCTTATCTTAAATAAAACGAATAAAAAATTTCTATTCTTTCCATAGCCTACTTTACTGAATTTATCAATAACTATAGCTTGTAAGCATATGCAAAATGCCTACTTTAATAAATACATTAATTGACGAATATCTAACTAACGATTGGTTTTAGGCATATAATGCCTTAGAGCTTTTAGAAAGACAATTTAACGCTGTATCCAGAAATAATAAAATATACAGGGTGTTCCATTTAAGAAACTGAAGTTGATGCCACTTCCGGTGAAACAGGAAGCAGCATTGATTTGGCATCTACCCCAAAACATAGATGATAATAAACTGTGCAACCTTGTTCAAGAAGTATTGTTGTATCTTTAAAAATGATGGAGTTATGGCTTGGGGCGTTTTTTATAATCCGCCCTGTATGTAGATCTGTAAAGACATGTATATAAAAATAAGAAAATATCTTTTGATTTCTAACTCTGAAAACAATCCACTTGATCCTTATTGTTAGACAAATATTTCCCTAAGAGTGGCTAATGCATAGAACCCTTGGAAGCGGTCTATAAGATTTTGATGTGCAGCATCCACGAGCTATGCCATGTGAAGATGGTGCTCTGAAAAGCGCATGTGCGGACATATATGATTTGCTTACTTTAAACGACACAAGTATTATCGCCGTGGAAGCTGGCTCGTATTTAACAATTCAGCGCTTCCATGGGGAATATACAAATAGGAATCTATATTCGAACATACATGTAGTACAGAAATTTTTTATAAAATACGTAATTCAGATATAATAAAATATTCATTTTAAATAATTCGTACGTTAAAATATAAAAGTAGGTAATCACGGAATATGCATTTTTATTTAAGAAAACACAAGGAAAGCGGCGCTTCCACAGCTTCCATGGACTGCACGCCACTGTTTTTATCTCAAATTCATTCGCAGTATTCATTGTAGTTAATTGATATCTTAGTATTGAATAATTTTCGAGACCTTATATAACGTTTTCGCATTTCCAAAATAGCTAGAAAGGAAATCCTATCGGTCAATTGAAGTATAGACATTGTAGTCGAACTTCGTTAGATACTTTTCCACTTCAATTCAAAAACAAACTAGATGTTTAAGGTGAAACAGTTAGCTTGGACACTCTGTATAGGTTCACATACTCCCACTATTCAATTAAAACTTAAGTATATTACAATTTTCTTTTTTTTTTTCAATTGAGTTGTGAATCAAGTGAGTTAGAGTTCCTTTTCTTCTCGTATTGCTGGACGTTCTCCAATTAAAGCTGAAGTGTTCGGTTTTTATTCTATTGAATGATTAACGATTCAGTGATTGTTACATCAAGTGAATTTCATTAAGTTGTTAAAAGTCAGTCACAAAGATTGAAGAGTTAACGTTAATTACTTATATATCAATCAATATTACTTTTTTGCTTTTAAAATATTTCAAGTAATAAAAAATAGTAGATTATGTTATTAGGCGTAAAACTGGAACTTTGTGTGCTGAAGCTGACTGTTGTCTGCCGAACGCTAGTGAGGCAGACATGTCAGCTGAAGCACACAAAGACAGTTTTGCGCCGAATGACATATACTAGTTTATCTTCAAACGTCTTAATTTAACATTTTTTAATATTGAAAAGTTTTTAAAAATTAAAATTTTAACTGATCACAATATCTTGGCAGTACTGCTTCCATGGCGATGCAAAAAAACAAAATTCAAACAACGAAAAAAATTAAACGCCAGTGACAGATTTTGTCATTTTGTCTGCCTAAGCTTATAAAAAAAGAAAAAAGCGCCTAGGCACACAAAATGCTATTTTTACCTTGTCATTTGAGTCACAAAATGTGTCACTTTTGTGACGTTTGAAGATAAAGATTATTTTTCTATTTTGCGTCAATAATAGCGCTATTATTAAACTCGCTACTGTATCGAAATGTGCGCATTTCGATACTAGTGCTGAAAAGTAAAATGTAGGAATTTTTTTCCCACTAGGTTGGTAACATTTTCATTGCTTTTGACAACTGTCAAAAATCAAGATACTTAATATACCGTTTTTCGTACTGATCTTTGGATTTATCGGGTAGCAAATTGCTTCCTGCATTTTCAGCAATTTCCCTTATTTCAGGTGGAGTACATGAAAATTCTTCACTCATTGTTAAATAAGCAATTTGGCGAAAAAACAATTGACTAAGAGTGAAAAATAAAACAATTGAAGTTTCCTAGCTGAATGTTCAATTGTTTTTTTTTAGTAACACCAACTCCCACCAATTTCCCTAAATATCAAATCTCGCAATTTTTTTTGTAAAAAAGGGCACAAAATAGGCAAAACAGAAAAAACAGTATAAAAAACTCGTGTCAGAAGTCGTATATTGCACTCGTCCTTTAGAAAACTCGCGGCTCCGCCGCTCGTTTTCTAAACTTGGATTCGTGCAATAATAGGCGACTTCTGACACTTGTTCTTTAATATACTATTTTCTATCTTTTATACGTTAATAATAAAGTGGTATGGAGAATTTTACTTGATGAAAGAGACATTTTTGTACCTTTGTTGCCAAAATTCATTTTTTTTTTGTCTAGGCGATACTAAACAAAGACTTGCTTACACGCATCAGTGAATGTGTGTTTATTAAAGAGAATCGCTAGACAATTTTTGTTGTTTTTTTATCAATTTCATTGTTTATAAACGATTCTGAGTTTTATCCAGCATCAGTGTCATCGTTATTGTTCTGGGACAAAAAAACTATATGAAATTAATCCGGCTGACGCTAACATAATGCTTCTATAAAATCGACGATATTCTTTATTGAGAAACTTTTCCATCTAAAGTCTTATTTTTCACAATTTAATCTATCGGAGTTTCGTGGATATTTGTACGTTGGGGATTTTATCTCTAAATCTTGTCAATCGTGAGGACGATTGAATGAAATTTAATAATCCGAAGTTGTAACCAGCTGAGAATCTGATCCTATTTGTATTCGTGTTACAGAACGAACTATCGTCTCTTTCAAACGTCTTTAAGCCTTTTTATTTAATTAGTTATTTACTTCCCGAATAGGTATAAGGTTTATTTTAATTGTGAGTTTCAAGGAACTAAAAACGAAACGGCGTTACGCGGAAACTTTCGATTTTCAAGATGTTCAAAATATATTCTAAAGGAAACAAAATTAGCAATGCAACCACATGGTGGAAACAAATTTTTCAGCCAATATGCAAAGAAGAAAGTAATTACGGTGCAATGAGGATATGTGATTCAAAACTGAATGGGCGACTGAAAAGTAATGAAAACTGAAAATTGATTTAGATATAAACATTTCGAAATATAAATCTTTTAATTCATTAGTCGTGACAGTGATAAGTTGTAGTTCAAACACTAATAAGCAATCATACATAGGGAGATGCTTAAACGGTGCAATTTTCATGCAGATCCTTTAGGGCCATTCATAAATTACGTCACACAAATTTTACGATTTTTTAACCCCCCACCGTCCTTGTCACAGGTGGTCACATTTTTAAAACACTTTCCCTTTGGTGTGACGTCACTTATTTTTCAATTCTATAATTAAAAATTATTAAAATAAAACAGCAGTTTCAGTTTTTTAAATGACTATATGTATCGTCATAAAGTTTTTCACCCTCCCCCTGGCCCATTTCTTTATCTTCCTCCCCCACTGAACGTGTGACATAATTTATGGATGGCCCCTTTGCTGAAATTTGCAGAAGAGTCGGCTCTATGTACACCAGGTATCCATTTCATTAGAATTTATTTACAGGAAATTAATATTATATATATCCACTGTTTTATCAAGAAATAAAAGGCATATTTATAAGTTGGTGTGCTTTCATTTTTATAATTAAATAATGACTGAAATAGCATTCCAGTCTATTTATATTATGAGCGGGGGGAAGATAATGGAATTTTTCAGACTTCATCTTCAAGCCTCCTGATTGTAAGAAATTTGTATTACCTGTCATTATAAGTCAATAATTTTTATGGTAGTCCCAACAAACAAAGGATTCGATACCATAAATATTACCAAGTGCAAATAGGTAATTTACAACTCGCACGAAATGTGTGTTCTTTTCTAGAACAGATAATTACCCATATACAAGAGAAAAAGAATGGGCAAGAAAAATAAAAATTATGTATTTCAATATTTTGAAAAATTTGAAAATATGTGACATGAAGGCATAAATATACTTATCTTTTGTATTCTGTATATAGTGTCAATAGAATAGGAGGCTATTAAGCATAACTTTATAAATCAAAAATACAGTTGAAGAAAACAAATAAGCTCACTACTAATGCGAAATACGGAGTATCTATTAAAGAGATTCCGAAGGTAACAAATAAAATTAAACAGGTGATTGAACAAAAATATGTTTTCCATGAAACCAGTCACTATTTCATAAATTTTCAAATTTTCTTCATAATTCTGTAACCTGTTAACATGTAATTTGACCTGACTTACAATTAGAAACAGGATTTAATTTTTGTTTCAAATGAACTCAAGGTTGAAATCATGTCAACTGGTCCAGATTTCGGGGCTTATAAGTCTTTAAGTTTTCCCTTCCCTCCAGCTGTTAAAAAAAAATAGAAAATTTTTGGTTTTCAATTTATTGAATAGAGGGTGCCTGAAAAGTACAGTTCTGGACTAGAGTGACTTAGTAACTCCATAATTGAGAGCCAATTAAACTTGGAGCTCTCATTTAAAATAAAACATCTGAAATATTTGTTGTTGGTGTTATTTTCGAATGGTGTTGGCCCAGCTTTGCCCCCTATGTAATATTTATCCGGCACCGTCCTGTGCAATATTAATGTTCATAGAAATAAATTATAAATTTAAACTACGATAATCAGATTGTTACGATAATAAAAACAATAGCTTACTTATTTTATTTTTTTCTAGGTTGGTTTCGGAGGCTTTTTATTATTTCAGAAAATAAATATTGTTTATCTTCCGAATTGTATTAAAAATGACTCTCTTATCTTTGTCTTGTTTTATTAATTTTCTATGTTAAATTTTTCATAATTACGACTCATTAAGTCGCACTAGAGTCATATTTTAGATTTATTTTTCTTTGTTACAATATTTTATATACAGTTTGATCACTAGACTGGTTTTTACGTAGTAGGAATTGTATAATTAATAGAAGAAAAATTTCCACTGTTATGAGAAAAAAATGGAATAATGAATTAACTTACAAATCATATATTTCTTGGGGTGTGCATTTCCAATTAAACAATATTGAAAATGAATATGTTTTATAAAATATATAAATATATCCAATTAGTCCAGGCGCTAGAGGTACTTAAATATGCATGGAGGGGGCGAGGCAATTTTTTTGAAAATATGCTTCATTGACCCGAAATTGTTGAGAAAGTGTTTGATGCCAAGCGAAATTCGTGTTCAATTTTTGTTTATAACAATAAATAAAAAAATAGGCTTATCAGCTCAATAATTCCGTAATTATTTATAAAATTTAATATATTATGATCTAAATCGGTAGAATATTTATCAAATATTAACTTAGAAGTCAAATATTTATCGTGTGCCGTATTTGTTTATGATAAATCCATTTGTTACTTAAAAAACGGCCAATGCTATCGTTTTATCATTATATTACTTTAATGGTATAATATATGAAAAAATCATAGGGAACAAGTTTGTAGAAAATTTAATTTCGAACAAATCATATCATTAGGAAAAATTCGAAATAACTAGCATTTCTTTCTTATGTTAGCCTTAAAGGTCAGAATTTCGAGCGCAGCGCCACTTTTATACCTTGCGGACAGCGTTTTTCGACATTGTCACTATATAAATAATTAACTAATTGAGATAATCACCTGCAGGTGATTCTGATTTTATTTTGTTTAAAAAATAATTATTTAATTCGATTAATTTATATTTTAAAATTAATTTTAATTCTAATAATTTAAATAAATTTTTAATTTATTAGAGATATTTATATTCAAAATAGTAGAGTGAAATCGATTTAATGATTAGAAAGCTTGTCAAGGCTTGTTGAACATATGATGGATGGGCTAGTAATATAGCAACAGAATACGACAGGGCTTTAGTTGCGTGAATGTAAATTAAATTTACATACACGTATTTTGAGATTTCTATTATTCCATACTAATCCATAACACCGCCGCCACTACATTATTGTTTGATTTTTTTTCTAATAGCCTATAAGAATTTTTATCGTATCGTTTGAGTGCTTTGAATTTTCAAAAATCGATTATACAAAACTGAATGAATATTAATGATTGACATTATTTAACTAAATATTTGTTCGTTTTAAAATATGTACAATAAATTGATTTAAATAAATGCAAAAAAGTTGACATCAATTTATTTATACTATGAAATGTTTATTTGTTTCAGATGAACCAAGAGGATTGTTAATATTTGTTAATATTTGAAAATATTAATGGACAATTTGTTTACATTTACTGGAATTATTTTCTTAATTTACTCCAAAAGTTTTGGCGCATTAGAAATGTTTCTGTTACAAGTTTGATCAAAATTTTTTTTTAAATCTTGTAGCGTCAAATAAGATTGCATCTTGTGAATTAAGCATTCTAAATTTTTATTCCACTTCACATCATCTACTAATTTTAAAATATAAGAAAATATATTGATAAAATATAGACAATTTCCCGTACTAGTTGTAAAATACACTATTGTGACTCACAATTTCGTTATAATAAAAGTTAGCTGTGTTTTAGTACAAATAATTTGTTTTGACTGATTTTCGACCTGTGTTGAAACAGCAGAGTAAACTTGCGTTAATTATTCTTTAAAGTGACACGTTTGTTTGTATTCCAATCAGAACTCCGTGTGGAATAGAAACTGCTGCTATTACTATTTTCTGATTGAACTGCATTTGTGTGGTTTTTGAACAGTTCTTGAAACAGAACGATTGCAATTCAGTTCAACTAGTAATTTACTTGTTGACAATGCGAGCTCAATCGAAATCCAACTATCACACGAGCAAATTTATTCTTTTGAGCATTTTAAACTGTTATAAATAGATAAATTTTCCATTTGCAGCACTTCTATAATGTCAAGTGTGCGATTGATCTATGTTCAATAATGTATTTTATTTGATCAAACTATATTTATGTACCGTTGATCACTTTTCTTTTGAATGTCAATTAAACTGAAATACTAGCGCCATAGAAATGTCTGAAAAATGGATTAAAGTACAATTGTTAATGAGGTTACCTTATCGTATAAATTAATGCCGCATTTTTATTAGCTTTTATTGCTTTATAGTGAAGTTAAATGTGGCTTGTTATGCAGAGTGCCAGGATCAACAGTGTTCTGTGGCACACATTTAATTAATTTTAATGCTTTTATACATTGTCATGGGTCATGTGGCATAAGAGCCAAAACTCTCACTAGATGAAAGTGGGAATCATGTTATGGCACTTAAAATCGCTCGAAAAGACGTAGCTCAATTATTGGCACAATAGACGATTTCAGGTGGAAAATATATTAAAAAGCAGAAAAAGTACTTGGCTTAAGCATAATTGTAATAGGAATAAAAAGGAACAAAAAGAACAATTGCGTAAATTATACAGAGAAACACTTATGAGACTGGAAATAGGAGAATAGAAAAATTCACAGAATAATCAATTGCATAACATGAAGATATTCAAATGAATTACGTTAGTGAGAAAATTAAATTATGGATAGTGAGATGGAACAGAGGTAACTACTAGAGCCTGTTGGAATGTAGCGTTGCTATCAAGCTTGGACTTTAAGCGACAAGATTAAAATCGATTCTAGAGAATACGTGTGAATTATGAACTAGATATTTCAAGAAGTGTAAAGTGATAAAGAACCGGAGATGATAATGATTAAATCAGAAGAAAGAGAGGGTATAAGATACTGGGGAAGGAAAAGCAGTTGGTTAACGTAACATAGAATTTGAAGGGTATGAGATTGAAGGAGCAAAAACGAAAATTTCTGGCTTTGCAATAAATTCTATCACATCTTCAGTATAAACTACAGCTTTGACGGTTCTAACTCATTAAAACATCGTTCTAATTCACTCTTAACTAGTACAGCTGTATAAGCCTATGAAATCTGCTCCCAGAGATTCTTGAATATCCTTATGGTTGATCAATTCATAATTAAGAAGAAGACATTTCCTGAAATTTTCAGCTTTCAAATCCAAAGGGGATTTCTGTGAAAATTTCGTGAGTGACAGCCGACAAGAAGATATTTAAAAATAAAGACAACATTTTTATAATTTTTTTAAACAAAAGGGGTTGTTAGAAATATTGAAAAAACAACATTTTAGTGACTCTTAGTGATAGTTTTCATCAAAACAAGTTTCAGTGAAAAATATTCAGTAGAATAGTCATAACAAAATATAAATACCGAAAAACACGTTTGTTTGAATTATCTCATAGTCGTTTGGATTTGGAAGCTGAAATTTTCAGGAAATGCCTTTTTTTAAATTATAAATTGATCAACCATAAGGATTTTTAAAAATCTCTGGAAGCAGATTTCACACGCTTATCCAGTTGTACCCTTTAAGAAGAAAATGGTGGGTGAAGTGCGCTAGGAAATGCTCAATATCTTTGAACGATATAAAAATGGTGTAATTGAAGCTTTTGAAAGGTATACTTCGTTTTCTTGCAGCTTGATTAGACCGGATTATAATACATTTTTGTCTTATTTTACCATTTCTTGCCATGTAAATCTGATTATTTCAGATAAATAGCAAATTGAAAGATAAAAGTTGCCTATTTCTGTTAAGTTGCTGAGTTTTGGAAAAATCTTGAAGATCATGCGATGTAGGTTATTTGGTTTCAATCTCGCTAACAACAGATTGTTCAGCGTGAAAATAGTGTAATTATCTTGTGATAAAGTCGAAACTATCTTGTCTTATAACTCGAATTTAATCAGTTTCGTCCCTATAACAAGATTTCTTTCCTATAAACTTTAATCGAAGTAAATTACACTGTTATTTACGGTCGTATAGTATCTATATAGTATCTATATCGTATAGTATCTATATCTATTGATTAAAAGATATCAAATCGTACTAAAATGAGATTGGTGGGAGAAGCAAATTTTTAATAATGTTCAATTGTTGAAATTCCCCAGTCCATTCCCAAGTTTCCATTTTAGAGATTTTCATATTTGCTATAAAATATTAAAAGAAATGTGATGAAATTGTATAAGAAATGTAAAATTAATAGAAATGCCAATCATTTCTTTTAATTTTACATTTATTATGCAATTTCTCTGCTTTACTCTCTACGTCTATGAAATATTAGGAAATCAATCGTAATTATAAAGTTACATTTTTTCCATCATTCTATATGGAATTTGAAATTCTATATTAGAAGTATTTTGTCAAAGCATCAGAGAAAGTAGCAGTTTTATTATAGCCGAATCAAATTTTATAGCAAACGGACTAGGATATCTTTCAATGTCAAACTTTGAATAAGATTCAATAAACACGGGAAATATGATGTCGATAAATCAAAACTGTATCAGAATGATTGTGTAAATATCATGTAAATTCAGCTGTCTTTGTAAAGAATGTAATTCGTTTTGTATTGTCTAGAAAAACAATCATTAACTGGGGCGTAGTGTAATTGTTTTCAATTGGTGAAGTCGCTTGACAACAAACAAAATTAATTTGTTAAGTGTAAAGTGTGTTTCTGGCAGTAACAAGAAAGAATTTACTAGATTTTAAATTTTTGTAGTACAAAGTGATTAAAATCATTAATTTTCGTTTTTATGAGGTTAATAGCACCAAATAAAAATTTTCTAGAACGTGGTTTTCAATACATATTAATTAGACTCATTAGTTTTCAAGTCCCTACTTTAATCATTGGATAATCTGATTTTATGCATTTCGCACGGTTTTCATCAACTTTAATCATAATTGCAGGTCACGTAATCTTTCTGGTTGTTTTTCTCTTATTTTATACAAAGAAAGAACTCATCCTGGTAGATATATTATTCATTATGCTAATTCTTTGATAACTATTCAGGATACTGTGCCTTTAGGCTTCAAGATGAAACTTTATTCTACTGACATAGTTTTTACGTCAAACAAACTGATGCCGTTATTACAATTTCCAGAACTATTGTTGCCGGTTAATCGATAATTTATATTTTTGCTAAACTTATATATGTTGTAATGAAACTGCGGTGAATTAGTTTGGAAATATTTCGTTACATTCAAACCATACGTATGCAAGTTTAATTCAATTTCAAAACAGTTTCAAATTGTATATTGACACAAACCGATGATAATTTAGGAAAATACGATTGATTTTGTTGATTTTATTTCAATACAACAAAAGCTTTTGTTATAATCAAATTAACTGGACTTTAATACGAGCCTGATTTGTGTACTAGTAGCACAGACTGAAAACTACTATACTACTGTATTTATTATAAAATCTCGGATGTTAGTGATATAGTCTCTAGAGGAATATTGTAACTTTTGGGGTCAATTCTACAAATCATATAATAAGCTAGCGGACCCGGCGAACTTCGCCGTGCCCCAATATTGTGATAAAAAAAGAGGCCCGATAAATAAAAAGCTTAGGGAAATAAAAAATTAAATTTTTTTACATTTTTCCGCAATTTTCCGTGCTTTACGCTAAGAATTTTCTATTTTTTCATTTGGAAAGGCATTAAGGAATAATTGCACACAAAATTTCATACAAAAAATCAATTTTCGATTTTTCCAATTTTCCGACTTTTGCGGAGAGATATTCCAATTTTCCGCATTTCGCATTTTCCGCAATTTTCCATGATTCACACTAAGAACTTTCTATTTTTTGATTTGGAAAACCATTAAGGAATAATTTCACACAAAATTTCATACAAAAACTCGATTTTCGATTTTTTCAATTTTTTGACTTTTCCGGAGGAATTTTCCAAAATTTTCTTCCGTAAAAACCTTCTCCTCGAAAATACGAACAACTGATAAAAAATTTTACAGAAATCGGCCCAGCCGTTCTCATTTTATGAATTACTATACATTTTTTACACCATTTTTATATATATAGATTCCAGTTACAAATTCAGTCGTAGATTTATTTTGATCGGAATTTCTACTTGATTCCTTAATCACTTCTAAAACCTGATTTTGTAGTCATCTCTCTCCGTTTTTGTCAACACAACAAAAGCTGCCAGTAGAGAAAGAGAGCTAAAAATAGAATGGGGTTTAATCAAATGTTTCGGTTCGAACCGAAAGATAGCAAAAATTCTTCTTGACTTGTAGTAATACAAAATTATGTCTTTTCTTTTTATTGTTTGAAATTTTCATTTAAACTAGACTTAAGCAACAATCCAATCATTTTGCTTCGTGTTTGTTTTCTGTCGCTAAATACAATCTGTGTTTGCTCCAAATTTGATGTTTTACGCGTCGTTATTATTAATCCGAACAGAAACTTCTACTAACTAGATTTCGATGTTGGTGCTACCTAAAGGTAAACCTTCAACTATGTTGAAAGTGGAAATTTTAATTCTTCTGAAAAAATTTCATTAAAATTTCCAGTAATTTAAGTAATGTTAGTTTAAGGGAAATTGAGGGCGAAACATGGTGGATGCGCCGGGCGAGCAATTTTGTTTTACGTTCTATATCTATATCGGTTTATTTTTTGAAATAATCTCAGGAATCTAACTTGCAAACAATCAGCTGCCAATGATATAATACTGTATAATTTTCAGTATATATAGTGTCAAATTTCATCGAGTGATAGCGAATAACGACATTCTGCTTTAAGATCAATTGTAAGCAGTATATTGTTTGGAAAAAATACAATTCTGTGGGAAATGAGTCCACTTAGATGTCAATTAGTTTCTTCTTTTTAAAACTGACGATTTGAAATATTCGTATAAAAAGGGTGTACAAATTTCTATTGTCTTTTGTTACTGAAAGCAATGCTATTTACAAATTGCCAATAGGAAAAGTTTCTCAAATTAAATAACTGAATTTTCCAATCAATTACCTAATTATTATTGAGCACAACTTTAAAATCAAATCAAATCAAATAATTGAACAAATCTGCGGTACCAATCAATAAGCAATAATATTTTAAATCGAAATTTAAATTCAAATTAACAGAAATTAATTTAAATGCTCTCGGTAATGTTGGTTCTTTAGTAATACATTTTTGGAATTTCATTATCGTCACTTTTTATTTATTTCTAAAATAGTACAACATTTCGGATGATGTACTTGATAACATTACTTCTGCTACCTTATTATAGCGAATTACATTTGGATTTTTCATATTATTTAACTGATCCATCATTTATTACATACGTACTTATATTATTAGAGTTTTAATTCTAATTAGTCTTTAACAATCAATGATCCTTTGTTGTGAAAACAGATTGTGTTTTACGAAAATAAAATTATTGTCTATTTATCAATGGAACAAGAAACAAGACGTCACGGTGACATTTTTATGGTACCTACAGATTTTACAGCTAAAATCCAACGTTTCTTAGAGCTTTAATCCTCCATAAAAAATTATTGCATTATCCGATTTTAATTATATGCAAAACTACATAACCACGCGGATTTTGACGAATCTTTGAAGGTCCATTTCACCTCTTAAAACGCAATAAGGGCCGCAAAAAAATATACATCGCTTATTTTTCGATGGACAACAACATATCAAAAGCGAAAAAAAATCGGAGTCGGACACTTCGAATAATTTCCTTGTTAATTGAAATGGACTCCTCACGTTTCATTGGGTAGAAATAATTAAGCAATTCAGTTAAAAAATACCAATTCAGGTATTAAAAATAACATTTTGGGAAGTTTGCGGTGGACAGACCTATTCTATATATAGTACGATTGTACTAACAGCTAGAAAGAAAATCATGTCGGTCAATTGAAGTATAGACATTATAGTCTAATTTTCCATTTCAATTCACAAACAAACGAGATGTTTGAGGTGGAACACTTAGCTGAGACCCTGTATATACCTATACAAACAGCGATAATTAATTGCTGCCAAAATAACTTAAACTCACATTGATGGGGTTTTGTGAAAATTTCAAAGTAACTTAAAAAACTTATCGTGCATTGCCATAAATAATCGAATATTTCCTACAAGAGATATAAGGCTCCCATATTTTTATTATAATTAAAAAGCTATCTAATACCCTCGTGTTATTTAAAACTCTAAAATAATTTGTAGTCGATATTTTGATACTAAATTGGATAATTTAGCTAATAGAGCACTAGGAGTACTAGGAGTATTAAATATGGAAACCGTACAATTCATTATATACCGGGTGCTTGTTCTAAATGTGGAAGGTGAATCAGTGATTTTAGTTTTAATCAGTTCCTCTTTAAATAAACGTTAAGAACGTGTAAAGTAACATTTAGATAATACAACTATTTAGAATAAAATAAAAGTATTGATTACAGTTCTGAATTCCACATATTTCGAAAAAAAAGTTGAAATAAATCCTCGGTAGTATAGTGGTCACTAAGCCTGCCTGACAAAAATTGAAGATTTGTAGGCAGGAACAGGGATAATGTCCGTTAGAGACCGCATAACAGAATTATCAAATTCTATTACACCAAATTAGATAGCAATATATTGCTTAGACACATCAAAGACAAAAATGTAAATAATATTGAATTTAAAATCAAACATAAGCTCCCATACTAATATATGGAGTTTTTTAATACAATATGAAACATTACAACAAAAACTAGCGTAATAGATAGCATAGATTAGTTAGTTTAACGTTTTACTAAAATAGTCATAAAAATGTTTTCTGTACATAAATTCTTCCTTTATATTTAAAAAAAAATCTACCGTTGGGAAAAATTTTTAGCTCAATTTTAAGAGGAGTCGGTGGCTATTTGAAATTTCGCATTTAAATAACACGCAAAAAAACTTTTGTCTATTAAAAATGCTATAACTTTTGAACCGTTTGAGATAAAAAATTTATCCAAGCATATTCTTGTAGACCATTAAATTCTCTACAAAATTGTTTAAAAGTTGATTTTTCAACTCAAAAATTCATATACTTACGGACAATGAAAGTTGATGAAAAATATATATGTTTTTTATCAACTTTCATAGCCCGTAAGTATATGAATTTTTGAGTTAAAGAAATCAACTCTAAAGGATTTTTTAGAGAATTTAATGCTCTACAAGAATGTGCCTAGACACAATTTTTATCTTAAACGGTTCAAAAGTTATAGTATTTTTAATGAATAGAAATTTTTTTGCGTTTTATTTAAATGGGAAATTTCAAATGGACACCGGTACCTTTTAAAATTGAGCTAAAAATTTTTCCCAATGGGAGAATTTTTTTCCCAACATATAGGCCCTTTTGAGACCATGAATTCTATAGGTTAGTCATTTTGGCTCACCCTAAGGTATATGTTTGTTACAGGCTAAGATAGATTGTAAAATCGATGTAATTGTTATTAAATTAATAAAGACTCTTGAAAATAAATAAAAATAAAGTTCCCACCTGACACGCGGGAGACCGGGTTCGATTACCCGCCGGGGACGTTACTTTTTTCCTCTTCACTATTTTTTTTTATTTCTAAATAATATTGATGAGAACATTAACACATCTAATCGAGATTCTTTTGTTTGATACCAATATGACTGATTCACATCATTTCGCTTATCACTAATACCTATATCTGTATAACCATAAAACATTATGATAAATTATTGAGTTGGCAAAAATATAAAATTTAAATTGGTATATGCACAAAAAATACGAATAAAATGACAGCTAGAATAAAACAAATGCATCTTTGGATTAAAACTACAGATCGATGTCCACATAAAACAAAGGATCAAAATAGGTTTATAGCATTTAATCAACAGTAAACAAGACTGATGCAAAACAAATACTTCTATCCACAAGCAATGTTTAATTGATTTACACACTCTTATTATAAAGCCATCGTGGTTTGGGTGACTATTCTGGTATAAAGCCGTCACTATATTGCATTGCTTTATGTAATGAAGGTTCTAAAGCGATTAGTGTTAATGTTAATTGAGCGTTCGAGTTTGTTTACTTAGGTATTTCAATTATCGAGTCATTAAACTACAGATTTAGCGGCAGTACGCCATGTAACCACACATTGTAAAATCGAAACAGCTCAAAGGCTAATCACTGATAATTTGGCGATCTCACAACACATAAACTAAACGTTTACAATCTTGTATTGACACCGAAAAGTTTTTATTGCTTTTATTGTTTCTAGAAATTATTTAATACTAGCGGACCCGGCAGACTTCGCCCTGCCCGTTCGTTGGTTTATATTCACAAAATTAATAGTATTAATTTTATTAATCAAATCATAATCTGGTGAAATATCGAACTGTTTGAACAAATTACTGTTTAATTGTAAAACGTCAAAGAAAGTGTGGTTAGAATCTTTGTTATTTAGATGTTGAAATAAAACTGGTAAATTATTAAAACTTATTTCCAAAAGCGGCCAGCGATGCGGTCGGGTACCCGCTTGTCAAAACTTATTTCCACAGCTTGTTGCTAATGCGAATCTAAATGATTTTCCCCGACCGAAAGATCGTCTAACGCGCCTAAAGAAGTTTTCACTTCAAAAATTCGATAGAAATACAAAAATCAATTATTTCAATGGCATGTCAGTAAGACATTTGCTTTATTGAAGCTACATATTTTGCTGCATGGGTTGCACTCAGATTTATTCTCTTTATTGAAGCACCTTGTGATATATAACATTCTCCATTTTGTTATCGCATTCAATTGACAATGAGAAAAACATCCATTTTCTAAATTTAGACCACAAACACTCAAAGGTTGGCCTTGTGATTCGTTAATCGTCAAGAATGCAAGACGAATCGGAAATTGAATTCGTTTAAACTCAAAGGGCATATCGGTTGTCATCCTCGAAATGAGAACTTCCTCACCTTTGAATTTTCCTTTGAATATCGCCGAGTGAATCACATTGATCATCAATTTTCTTATCACCAAACGTGTTACACTGCATAGTAGTAATTTCGTCTTCGTTTGTTTGACGGTCAATAAATTTGAATTAATGCAGAGTACCGATGATTTGATTCTGACTTACGAAGCTTAAATCATCGACAACTTTGTTCTTGGCCGCCAAAATTGCTGCTTACTCAACCATTTGATAGTTTTATGGTTATCAATGATGTTCGGGAACACTTTATTGATGAGCTCGTCTTTTTGATGAAACAAAATTGCAAATATTCGGAGGAAATGAAATCAATCCGCTCGATTCGTCGATACGAACACGGTTATTAACGATAGTCAAGAGCTTCTCGGAAAAATCTTCAGCAGATGGATCGTTCAGCAACGCATCTCTCATGTTTGTTTCCAACTCAAGTATCTTCACACAGCACCACAGATTTGATGATTTGAGGCAAGCATTTATTCCATCCTCAGCAGTTGATGTTGAAATGATTGGCAATGTTTGGGGAAAATCGCCAGACAGTAAAATCGTTGCACGGCCAAAATATTTTGTACTTCCAATGCCCGTTTCTGTTCCATTGCGCATTCGTCCCAGATGATGATTTATTGGAAAAGATTAGATCTTTTGGGTCGCGGTATTGTTAATATTAATACTTGCACAAAATAAACAAATCGAAATACAATTCGTCGATCTATTTTTTTTATATCTTGTTATTCCGTAACTATGGCAAAATCTTAGGTAACTCGATAAAAATGAATGATTAATATTATTAATTTATTAAATTGAGACAAATCTATTTGACAGTTATTGTCATTTGTTTTTTATATTTTTTGTTTAAAATTATTTTTTTTAATAATTTTTCTCCGTGATTGTTAGCATATTTTAATAGTTATTCTGCTATTCTAGACGAAGACGAATCTAAAAAATCAAAAATCATTCAAATCCGTACAGACGTTCGTGAGTTATAAATGGTCTAACACACACGACTTTGTTTTATGTATATAGATTTTGTACTATTCAAATTGATCCTTTAACACAGTTGAATTTGGTTTGTGAAAAGTCAAATAAAATCAGAAACGGAAAAATTGAAAATTTGATGGTTTTATAAGATCAGAAAACAGCCGAATGGATTATTTTCTCTTGGCTTATAACTGTTACTTGATAAATTGAGGATTGGTGCTAGACGATGAACAAAGGAAAGAGTCCTTTTTATGAAATGTCAAAGAATGTGCCATACTCTGGCGACTGATGAAACTTTCTGTCTTTGACAAGATTCCAGGTACAAACCGCTGCGAAGTAAGATTATCACGAAACTCTGGTCCCTAGACAAATTCAATGTGATTATTTGGTGTTTTAGCAACTTTCAGACTCGAAAGTTTTTATTGTCTTTATTACTAAATCAAACGTTTCCACAATGCAAGTGGCTAAATTTAGTGATTTGCTTAAGGTACTTGCTTTAGTTACTGTCCCCGTGTAAATTCACTTTAATTATAAACATTTCGTTCAGAGACGTGCTAGAATAGAAAACATAACAACCCTAATACGACCGCGGTTTTATATATTTATGTTCTGTTCCAATAAGAGTGAAAGTTGTGATAAGAGAAACAAAGATATCAAATGGATTCCTTTAGTGCTTGTTACATCATTGACCTTTTATCATGTGGAATGAGTGGAAAAAGTGCGTATTCGAGACTCCCTAGATCAGCGGTAACGAACAACGCATCCGAAATTCTTGTCACCTCTAAAAATAGATATATTAGAAACTGGAATTTTGTATAATTTAATAAAGTACAAAAAATTAACTATTTTTATTTTTTGAGTCTCGTATGAACATATGTTGTTTTATCATGTTTTAATAACCCTCTCCAAAAATCAACTCAAAAAAAATTTAGGGGTCCCTTAAGACTTTTAGGAATTTTAAAAATTGTCAAAATTCATTTTTTTTTAAATTTTAAATCTTCATATTAACGATTAATTTATATTTTTACTTTAAACTAGTGAGGTAAAGTATAAGAATACACCACGAGTCAGCAAAAAAACAAACAACACTAACAGTAAGATTTAATTTAAAGGTCGCTCGAAAACATCAAAAACAATAATTTGAAAATAAAAAAAATTGAAAGTGCGTGGAACGCCGCGCGTTAGAACTAAAACTTCTTGGTTAGAGATGAAGTTTATTTTTTTGATTCGTTTATTTTCTTTCTGTCGTTGTCTGAAAGCTCGATTTTTTTCTGCAGTTGCCTTTTTCTGTATTTACATTTACAGATACAGATGCGGTAAAAAATTTTGGACATTTCTTTTGACGTCTAAAAATATTTAGACTGGGCCAAGCATTACTATTATTATTAACGTTTAATGTCAAAATTAATGACTTTTTGAATACAAAACTGACAATTAGATGTCCTTATGTTCGGAATTTTTTCATCGCAACTGTATAATTTAACCCCATTAATTAATTTATAAATTTTCATTTTAAAAAGTAACACACAACAGTGATTCTAACCTCACTTTCTTTGACGTTATTGTTCAAACATTTCGATATTTTGCCAGATTATGATTTAATTAAAAGAATTAATATTGTTAATTTTATGAATATAAACCAACGAACGGGCAGGACGAAGTCTGCTGGGTCCGCTAGTTAATTTATAAATTCAAAAATCATTGCGGTAAGCTTTGAAATATTAGTTTCGTTCCAGATGGCGCTGTACATCGATCAATGCCACCAACTTTAGACCCTAGTGTTTATTTTACGAAGTTGGCAGAACTGAGAGAGTATAAGCGACGCTATTGGCAACGCCACCACTCTTCTGTTAGAGGAGAAGTGTTACCCCTCACGGCGTCTCGCATTTTCGTTACATAGGGAAAATACATTGAAAAATATTTACACCCAAGCGCGCCTAAAGAAGTTTCACTTCAAAAAATGGGCGACCTAAAAATGAATATTTTGAGGTGAGATTTTTTTGGTGTACAAAATGCTACCGTTACGAGCAAAAAAATTTAAAACAAATTGAATTTTGATTATTTCTGAAATTGTTAAAAATCTTGAGCGATCCCTAAAAAATTTTTTTTTGAGTTGATTTTTGGAAAGCGTTCTTGAAACATGACAAAACATATTTTCATACAAGACTCAAAAAATAAAAATATTCGATTTTTTTGCGCCATTCTAGTACAAGTATTTAACTTTACAGTTCTAATAAGAAATTTTATACGCGAAAGTATTTAAGAGACACTCTCTGGAGTGTAAAACTTTCAAACCATAAAGTATCAAATAGCTTCTTTAACTTGTTAATCTCAAGAGTTTGCAGGAAAATTCAGTAACGTTTGCACATACACGGGCAGGAAAGCTTGGGAACCGCTGTCCGATGACCACAATCGATAGTGTTGCAATATGAGGGACTTTTGAAATATAGCAAGCTCTCTAAGAGCTCGAAAGAAAGTGAAATCAATTTACTTCAATGTTTTCGTGTGGAGATTTTGAAAGAACGTGCAATAATTTCTTTTTAATTGTAGCTTACGTATTGGTGAAGCACTGTTATTGGTTTTAAGTAAGCACGAACACTGAATGGTAATTAAATTTTATTATAGGTACCGTCTAAACAGGTCTTTTATATTATACCTCCTCCATCCTAATCGAATTATTTTGTATGATAGCATTTCTTATTCTGTAAGATGAATGGAACTTATTTTAGAAAATATGTTTTCATTAGATTCTTTGTTAGGGAATATCGAAGGCAATTTGGTATATATTTGTAATTATTTCCCTTAGATAGTAATGCAGTTATTTTGATATTTGGTAGATTATTAAATGCCTTATGCAGACATTGATTGAATTCTTTTCAAATATTAAATATTCATTTCATTTGCACAAATGTAAACTTGCAATTTATTCTTGAAACTTCTCATAAGTCTCCACCTCTTGAGGCTTTGTAAATTTGGCATTCTAATAATTTAAAGAGTATTATCTTCGTCAGTTGAGTTAAATTACATTCTGTTCGATTACAGCAATGCATCCGGATAGAAATTGAGAAAGCCTTATTTGAAAATTCTTTCACACATTACCTTTAAGGTTGCATTCTGCATTCAGCGAACGATTTTGTTTATAATGTCGGTGAATTAATAATTGTAACCTAACTGGCTTCAAAATACAAGAGCACGAAATTGCATTACCGTAAATATTTCAGTCTTGTCGAATCGTACATAGTTCTATTCTACGGTTCTGTGGTCAAAATTGAACTGATTTAGTTCACTACAATTTATCATCCGATTTCATACAATTTCATCTATCTAAGAAAACAACCGAATTGTTGCAATATATTGTTAGTTAGTGAAATGTGAGAATAATTCTACAGTAGACAACTTGTATGAAGATAGAAAACTTAAAGAAATTTTTTTGAATAAGTACGAAATTAATGACATTTATTCAGTAAAGTTATGAAACAAGTCTTTAACAGTATAGTCAAAACAAACTAAGATTAATACTTTCATGGCTTATAACTTTAAAATTTACAAACAATAGTAACTTTCAGTGAATGTCCTTTCTAGATTAACAGCTTACTTATTGTTTCAGATTGTAAATTCAACGTTTATATAATACATAAACAGGGAGTTCGGAACGCCTTAGAACATCAAAATCACGTGTCTGAATCATAGTTTGCCGTCTACAACAAATAATGAGCAAACAATATCAATTCTGAATATCTCCATAATTGGTACTCATAAACAAAAAAAAGTCTTCTTGATAAATTTCAACATCTCAATTGGTTGAATTGTCTTTTCCGGTGTAAAAATTTTTTTATTGTATTTTTTATTATAATTCAACTCAATAGAAAAAAAGATAAAATTGAGCGGATTCACTATCAACTTAAAATAGCTTTTTATATTGTACTAGCATCAGTGTCCTCTTTATTTGTACCATGTTAAATCTTAAAATAATTCTTATCAACTCAATCTTCGTTCATTCATGTGGCAGACTATTTTCAAAACCTCCAGCGGACATCTTTATAGCAGGTACCCCTTCTATAGTCTTCAAATTTTTGAACACTTCAACTCACCGCTTTTATTGTAAAGAAAACCACCTTCAAGACCTAGAAAACTGCTTTAATGAGGCGATTTCTATAAAAGTTTTTGTTTTTTCGCTCTGATAACAGATAAGGAAACTTCTTAGAAAGAAACTGAAAGGACGTGGGACGCCGAACGTTATAAGTGAAACTTTTTAAGTTAGAGATGAACTTTATTTTTTTATTGGTTCATTTTCTTTCTGCCGTTACCTGAAAGCTCGATTTTTTTCTGCAATTGTCTTTTTTGCATTTCACTTATCACAAAACAATATTTATATATAATTTAACGCCATTAATTAATTTACAAATAGAAAAATTATAGACCGCGGTAGGCTAGGAAATTTGAGTTTCGTTCCAGAGGCCACTGTAGATAGATCAATGAAATCAACTTTAGACCCTAGTATTTTACACAATTGGCAGAACTGACAGAGAGAGTAGAAGCGACGCTATGGCAACCCTCCCACTCTTCCCTCTCAGCTGTTTGTTAGTGGGGAAGGGTTTCCCCTCTCGGGGGGTCATGCGTAATTATGAGGCATAAGGGAAGGGGCACACACACGTCCATATTCTAATGCATAAATGTCTACGCGTACCCATCCTTTTTTGTGACTGTTTATTACTGGCTCTGCATCAGCTCTATTGCGCTTTATCTCTTTCTAAAGTAACGATTTCTTGCTTTTATTCACTTATCTCCCATGTCCTTAGATCGTTGGAAATTGTGGTACATCGAAATTACTCATAATGAACACTAAAAAAGAAACATCCTTTGGAAGATGATCACACAGTGTCTGCCTGGTGATGGCAGATAACCTCGCTACTTCTCCGGTTGTTAGGTATATTGACGAATGATAATGTTCCGTCTTAAATGTCTTAATGCTGTTGTATCCCTAATATGTAATACATACATAAAACGGAATGCTAAATTGCGGCTTTATGAAAGCAGTTGAACACTGTCTTGGTATAATAATCGATGTGTTATGTTCCAATCTTTGAAACTGACAGATTCCGAATTTCCTTTTTTTATCATATTTTGTCTCGGAGGGACTGAGCTTATTAGTAATGGGCGGATATTAGCTCCAAGATGGAGCAAGGCAAATTCTAGTGTCCTGACAAATTCGTATAGAGCGTATTGGCCACAGCCGTTGTAACTGCATAGTCTATCTTTTCTTGTGAAACGTTTTTCTTTACAAATAGTGTCCGAACGTAGAGAAGCAGTGAACCAGTTAAACTTTTACCGTGACGTCGTGACGTTACGGTGAAAAAACAGGTGTCTAGTTGTACCGAATTTATATGAAATTCTGGTCACTCCTTCTCACTTTTTAAAAAGCGGCTCGTCAGGGACAACAAACTGATGATTCTCCCATAGAAAATTTAAAAAAAACAATTTTTGACAAAAATAAATTTAAAATATATGAACACATTTTTGTTGATTTGTTCCACGTGGCTTTTCTTATGAATTTATGTAAATACATGCATTAAAATTAAACTACACCAATGGTGCATTTCGAGCGTTGTAAATCTTGCCAAATGACCTTTAATCCACCCTTTACTTATCAGCTATCAGATGTGGTAAAATTAGTTACCAATTGAAAGATAAAGGTGTAATCTATAATAATGAACTGCTTCGTACTTTTTTAGTTACAATAAATCCGTTAATTTTTATTCGATTGTTTCAAGAATACTACAACAATGACTCTTTTAAGGGGTTATATACTGTGAGAATTTTGAAAAAATGTTTTTTTTTTTATTTCATTTCCATACTTTACATACATTTATGTATATTTTGTAAAGACACCAAACTATGCGTAACATGCTTTGGAAACTTTAAAAGCGTTTTTCTCAAAATTGTGTTTTCAAAGTTAGTGAGCAATTTTATAAACAATTGAACGCCAAAATTTGTCTCGAAAATCAAAATTTTTGGCTTAAAAATTTGCATTTTGTTAAAAATTAATATTTTCCTAAATCTTTCGATCAATTTCTAGATAACGTATTACAGTCCAGGGGAGGCCAACAGGTCGATCGTCAATCCAATTTTGGTCGATCGTTCAAGATGTCTTTATTTAACAAAACTGGTAGATTCTTTATATTAGTACCTATCTGTATTAACAATATTATTATTTAATCTAAGGTGATATTGTTTGAGCAAAAACATAATGACAATTTTTCTAATCAACAAATCGACAACAAGTCGATCGCGACACAGTTTTTATGATAAAAAGATCTTCCGTACATAAAAGTCGGCCACTCCTAGATTACACTAGCGAATTGTTATTCGTTTTTCATTTCTGTTAAAATATCGTGAAATCTTTCATCTGCAATGTTTACTACTGTTTTAGAAAAAAAAATTAAATAAGAATAAAACGGTATGAAAAATTAAAAACTACTTGGACATTACAGATATTTCAAAACGGAATTTCCAAATCTACTTGAAAAATATTAGGGTTCAAATAGAAATTTTCAATAGATTTATTATATGCTATTTGGGACGATCCGTCAAATTTTAAAAATGTTTAAAATCTTTTTCTATAGAATAGACAAATGTTTCCTGATTTTCGGTTTAGAATAAAAAATGCAAGGGCCTTTAGTGGTTAATCAAATAAAAACAATAATAAGCGAATATCAGTTAATTAAGAGGTTTTGATAAGGCATTCAATACATGTTATTAATATCAATGCATCTTCAGTAGATAACGATATCAAAATTTGGTATTTCAATATTGGCAATGTTCATTTGGACAAATTTTAGTCGACATCTAATTGTACGTACTTCATTGATTTTTACTTAACTTAATTAAAACATAAAATTTTAGAAATAAAAGAAAATGAAGATTACTACTTTTCATCAAATCACAGATTATTATCATTAAAAGTAGACGATGAACACGAATAAGTTGCTGAATCTTTCGATTGGGGAATGTGCTGACATCATTGGTGAGATTAGTGATCAATTCACATGTGGATCATCTTAGGCATTTGGTGCTGTTGAAGCAATGAGCGATAGAATCTGTGTCCATTCGAATGGTACAAAGAAACTTAGTGTTTTTGCTGAAGATTCACTGACATGCTGTGATCGCTGGTGTCATGGTTGTGATGGTGGCGATTCATCAGAAACTTAAAAGTACTGGAAAAGAGTCGGTATTGCTACCGGTAGTAGTTACAAATCTGACAAAGTATGTAGAGACTACCATTTCCCAGAATGTGACCATTATAAGTAGGTACTAAGGGAATTCACCAATCGTGTGGTGAAATTCAACGTACACTTGACTATGTTAATGAACTTACCAAAGGTTCAGCATATTATATTTCTGATGAAAAATAAATGTAATTGGTGATTTTGAAAATGGATCCATTCAAGAATTACTCAATATAAGAAAAATTGGCGTGAAAGGGGATATTTTAAGATTCTGCGTGATCAAGACGAGTGTGATTTTTAATGCTGGTATTCCATATTTGTAAACGGCTCTCGAAGTAATAATGGTAATTAATGTATCAAGGGCGTTATGAGACAAATAACGCCTGAGTGTCTACAGTGTACGGTCCGAGGACCTCTGGCCCGAGGACCAGAGTGAAAGAAGCAATCATAAATTTTATTAGTTTTGTGTTTTAAAAGTCAAGCATGTATTGAAGCTCTTGGTTCGGAAAATGAAGATCGGACAATTTATGAGTATCGAGAATTTGTTAACTTATTTTTTCGAAAATCTAATAAATACGGTTGGTCATTTGGATACTCTTTTGGAGCGATTATTGTCTACCACAATGGTGAAGAAGTGAGACTGTTTCTTGTGTCAGTATTCTATATGGTAATTAAACGCATTATGTATGTCTTCTTTGAAAAAAAGTAAACAAAATTCAAAGTTCGTTTTTTTTTAATTGTAACATCACAATAAATTTTAAAAAGATCAATTGCAATGATATTTTAAATCTACCGCCTTTTTAAATCGGGAAAGCAAACCTGAGAACGCAAATGTGACGGCAAGATGATGCTACCGGTCCCTGAACACATGAAAAAGCAATGCAATTTATAAATTGTAGGAGTATCTAGTTATTTAGAAATGTTCTATACATAAACGTTGGCTAATTCTAGTCTAGAAATAATATTAATTGATATTATGTATATGTAAGTCTAATTCCTAATAAAATAAAAATATGAGTATAAGTTTTTTTTACTCGTCAGAAAGTCTAAGCTGAGGGTCTGCCGATCACTATCTCTACATTCATCTAAAATTTTACCAGTCCACAGTAAAAAAAAGCGTTGAGAAACACTGGTATATGGGTAAAGTACACACGGCTCAAACGTGTTTTTTTGGTTACTGTGAATAAGTACCAGATAGGAACTTCAATAGTGTGCCAGACCTAGGCTATGCCGACGAGTTTCGTCACTATAACCGAATTTTACTAGAATTAGGCTTGCCTAATTCGAACCGAATTGATTTTTCAGCAATTGATTTTTCATTAAACTTCTACTCTGGTTATTAGTTAATTTTTACTTTTGATCAACTTTTAAATAAATAGGGCATAATTCTGCAGCCAAGCCAGACAACTACATCAAAACAATGCTTCACTCAAAAGTAATTAACATTTTAAAAACATTTCATAGAAATTGCAATACGAAAAACTCGAACAACAAATTAAATAAACCCTTACAAGTAGCTGTTATAAAAAAAAAAATAACTATAAATTACCGAACCCACTACTTGGAAGGTATCCACGTTTATTCGTGTTGTTTTTTATCATTTAGAAACGTTTATTTTCAATTCATTTGTAACGTTTGAAAAGATCCAAATCATTTAGAAATTGAAGCCTGAAAACTGTTCTTCTTCTCCCCTACTCAAATGAAATTATCTTTCTCATCTGATTTTATACAAACATTAAAATGTTTTAAATTATCACCCAAACTAATCTACTAAACGAGCATCTTAATTGCTATCAAATACGATGATTGCCGAAACCAGTTGAGGATCAATTGTGGGTTGATTGAAAACTGAATTAACATATTCAACTGAAATTGAAAATATACCTTGAGGATTTTTAAATTAAATAATTTATTATGGAATATTTCCAATACCGATTTAATGGAAAAATATGATAAGTGAAATTTGAATCATTGGGGTTAGATTAAAATATGACAGAAATAAGAAAATAACAAAGACGAAGATAAATGAGGAGATATTAGATTTTTTTTAATCTTCAGATGTAATTTCAAATAATATTCTTCAATATTCATATTTTATGGAAATTCCATTTGGAATTTCTAGAAAAATGTGCCATATTATATTATTATATTACCCATGGGTAATTTACTCACGTTTTTTTAGATTTTGAACTTGTTTTATCTCTAATTCTCAATTCCAAGCGTTTATTTTAGGAGAGTTTTAGATTGTGAAATAACTGGGGGGATCATCCAGATTTTCAATCAAACCAATAAAGATTTCTATTTATGATAGCTTTACAAATGTTTTGAATAATGTTACATATATTAATTATTCTTTGCAGCTCCATCCTTTCATTATCCTACACCGAATTGTAATTTCTGGCCTTACACCCACTCTCCCCTTACGTTACTTATTCGTATTCTATGCGTAAACTAACAGTTGCACTTAATACTAAATCGAACATACGTTGTCATAATTCCATCAGCTACTATACTGGTAAAAGATAAACAAAAAAAAAGATGCTGCAAATACACGGACGGAATGATGGGTCAGCAAATACAATTAATAACAAGAGCTGCGACGTCAAAGTATCCCCAAAAAGATTGTGAACTGTACTTTTTAATATAGGTACCTATTTACACAGATTACGGTCATTGTTAACTTTAAATAGTTATAGTTTCACCTATCATTTCTACGAGGAAAATCTTTTGCCTCCATATCTGCCTTTCAGTGGTAACGCTTTGCCGATGAGATCCGACTGTTTTAAAACAATGAAAACCGTGGTAGTTAGTTCAAATTTAAACTTACCAGAAACAAAACTTGCGCACAATTGTTGATAAAATCGAGATGGAATCTTTTAATATGATTGACTAAAGATATGGAAAAATCTACGATCTGATATCGACGCAGAAGAGTTGAAAGTTATGAATAATGTAAAATCGATAGAAAATGACCAAAAGATTCTTCGTACGTCTTGAAAATTAACGTTGTCAGTTTTGATTTATGATCCGCACACTAGTATGTCGAATAGATATTATTTACCAGTCGTCTCTGTATTTTTTGTCACGATTATAATAGAAGAATGATCCAAAGTTCGGTAATCAAATTTGAATTCAGCTTATTGTAAAGTAAAGTTGTGCGATTAAAGCACAGAAAGGTTGTGATTAATACATTGTATTTTATTAGTTCCAAAGTTGGATTTTGTAGTTGCAAAGTAAAGAAGAATTTTCATTTACATAATACATGTTATAAACCATCTATAATCAGGATTTATTCTGAATGCTATTGTGTATCTCTCAAATACGTACAAGTAAAGAACAAACCATTTTTTTAGTAATGGTAGTAATAGTAAATATAACGTACCAGTTTCGTATCGAATAGAAAAAAATGTTATACCGAAAATGTAAGTTTATGTGTACCAAAGAGCAAAGTAACAGTCAAGTTATTTATAGAAAACATACATTTTTTTTGTCACAGTATCCTTTCGATTTTTTATTTCGTATATGACTTTGTGAAATCATAAGTTTTTGCAATACGCTTAAGGATCTTTAGCTATTTCAAAAACAATAATAAAGTGAATATTTTTATGTTCCTTTTATATGAACGGTTTACAGTTATGTACATTTACAAGAGTCGACACATCCACTTCCGAAAGCGGTCGGACTACGTACGTTCTTGTGCGGCTCTACGAGAGCCAATGATACCGCGTACTTGAAGAAAAGAATAGGTAATAGGTAAAATGAAATAGTTCTTGTGTGCTTACTACAAACAAGTTAAATTACTACAATGCTTGCAACCTTTACGTGAAGGCAAATCCTACTAGGAGACTTACCCGTCAACAGTTTAGCGAACTCCTAAATAATGCCTGGAGCAAATCTACTACTATAAGCAATGCTGTTGCGGCCTTTAAAGCAACCAGCATAGTGCCATTTAACCCGGAGCCTATCCCAAACAATGCCTTTTTGTCAGAAACATTGGATAATCATTTTGAAGTCTCCGTTCCTGAAAACTCATCATCACATCCTGAACAAGGTCTTCGAGAAAGCAGCCCTCAGTCAGGATGTTCTAACACTCCAAGTGGTTCATATTTGGAGAAATCATCTGAACCAAACAATGTAAAAGCAGTTCCCTACCAGGATATTCAATATCAGTTAGTGTTTCCCAATTAGAGACATCAGTCGATCTGGACGATCGACTGACTGGACACCAGGCAAAATCTTAAATATTCTTTTTCCAATCCCAAATAGGTACTACCACTCCAGTCTAGCTAGTAAGAAAACGCAGTAAGCAGGTAGCAGCCATACTTAATTCTGAAGAAAACATAAACAATAAAAAGTCTAAACTAGATGCAAAGGATAAAAAGAAGTCCCAATTGCAGAAAACCAAAACGTTAAAAGTGGGCACATCCAAGAAAGTATCAAAGAACCTTTCTTCAGAATCTGAATCAGATACAATTTTTTTGCACGATTTTTCAGAACACAATGAATCTGAAGAGGAATACTGCAAAGGATGCAACGAAGGTTACTCAAAAACAAAAAAGAAAGACGATTGGCTGAAATGCATACGATGTCTCTCATGGTACCACGAGACGTGTTCCAGTTACACAGAAGAAATACTTCGCAAAAAGAAACTGTAAAAAATGCACTTTGGTATGGAGAACCTCGCGCCATCTCACCCTAGCAGCATGCGCCATCTTAACCTCGACTTCCGGGTTAGATGGTTTTTAGCAAAATTTTTTTTTACACTTTTTTAAAGATATGTAATGTTGTTTTTTGTTAAATTTGCAACCAAATATTTGTTCCTAAGTGAAAAAAGAATACAAATTTTGTATTTTGAAATAGTTTTTTTGTTACTTTTCTATAAAAAATACAAAAAACCTGCGCCATCTCTCCCTGACTTGCCCTAGCTATAAGGATCGATTCACATTATAGTCCCAGTCACAGTTAGGTCTTTCTCTAGTCTCGTTTCGGTCAAATATTCTCAAAGGAAAAGCAGATTTTTCTAAATTAACTACGACTAAATTATTAGACAGGAGAATTTTTTAATTTTCTGAAGATGGAATATCGATAGTGGAAGATATTCATCAAAAATAACAAAAATTTCAGATCACAGAATAGAGTTCTGAACTGTAATCAATCATAATCGGTTGAAGAGACGTCGACTTCTTCAAAGGCGTGGGCACAATTAAAGGCACCGGTACAATAATGGGACAATTTCATTTTTACAAATTTTTCGGGGGAAAGAAAAAACTGTTTTACTGCTGTTTAAATATGTTTCATTTAATCACATGTTATTTTTGATTGCAGAATAAAACTTTTGCTGTGTAGTTTTTTATTTATAGTTGTTTAGGTAAAGACAAGTAATTAAAAGTATTGAGAAGCACTGGAAAGTAACAGGTGTCCGCCGGGAAGGTATACTACTTTGTTTTGCCGCCATTTTGGTAAACATTAGTCTTGACAGTTCATATTTGGCAGTCGTGAAGTAGAGACGTGGCAAATTTATTACGGAAGAATATTCGGTAAACCAATGTGTTTTAATCGTTAAAACATTTTATCAAAATCAATCATCGATTACTGTGACGATGAGAAAGTTACGTGACATTTTTGGGAGAAACAACGTGCCAACAAGAAGCACTATTTATCGTGTAGTGAATGATTTCGAAGAAAGAGGGACTGTAGCTGATAGGCCCAAGCATGGACCATAACGTACTGCAAGATCGGCTGAAAACATTATTGCTGCTCAAGGAAGTGTTCAAAACAATTTATCAACCTCAATTCGACGTAGTGTTCAGGAGCTTGGTCTTCAAAGAACAACTTTGGCCACAATTTTGCACAAGGATTTGCATTTGTTTCCATTTAAGATTCAGTTGACACAAGAGCTTCTTCCAGAAGACCATTTACGCCGCCGTACATATGCCAATAGGATGTTACAGCTCGCCCATGACAACCCCGATTTTCACGAAAAAATCATAATGAGTGACGAGGCACATTTTCATTTGAATGGATATGTGAATAAACAGAATAGTCGGTTCTGGGCAATGAAAAACTTTCAAATTATTTATCAGTCACCTTTGCATCCATAAAAAGTGACAGTCTGGTGTGCAATTTGGTCAGGAGGAATCATTGGACCTTACTTCTTTGAAACTGAAAACGGCGTAACGGTAACTGTCATAGGGGAGCGATATCGCGATATGATTGAAAACTTTTTAACGCCACAACTGCATGCTTTGGGCTTGATTAACATGTGGTTTCAACAAGACGGTGCCACATCGCGTACAGCCAGGATTACAATGGAATTACTGCGAGACCTCTTTCCACAACAAGTTATTTCAAGAAATGGTGATGTTGATTGGCCCCCACGGTCGTCTGATTTGACTGCTCCGGACTTCTTTTTGTGGGGATATCTGAAAAGCAAGGTTTATGCAAACAAACCAGAAACCGTGGAGCAACTCAAACAAAATATTCGTGATGAAATTAATGAAATACCGCGTGAAATGTGTGAGAATGTAATGAAAAATTTGCTCAAAAGGGCCCGCATTTGTGAGGCTAACGGAGGCGGACATTTATCTGATATTGTATTCCATACTTAATTGCCGACATTAACATTTATCAATATAGGATCCATTCTCTTTCATTTAATCAAAAATTATAAACAAAGAAAGTAGTATACCTTCCCGGCGGACAGCCTGTAAATTGATTTCAAAATAATAAGAACAAGTACAGTTATTTTTAAAAAGTCTCCTTTCAAAGAAGTAACATTAACATTTATGATTAAAGAGGCTGCTACGGAGCTGTCCCCTCTTTGCACTGATTGTGAACTGAACTTGGATAGAGTGTAGTTTTCGATATAATATGTGTAATAGTAGACGAATCAGCATTTTTTATTTGGTATATACCATCAAAAAATGAAAAATCATGGAAAATGCAGTTATCCCCTTTTTGCACCGGTGACTTCAATTGTGAACATCTATAAACCCGACTAGACTTATCTGTTGTTTGTAAAACACTCACCCCATATATTACTATTCAAAATATTCAATTTCTTTATGAGTAAATTAGTGTAAATTTAGACAATGTCGGAGTCAAGAGATTTGCCTTTCTTGACCCGGTTTAATCCTGTATTAGCGAGGTATTATTCGATTTGTAATTTAATGTGGTTTTTGCAATATAACATCCAAGTATCCTTCATTTACACATTGTTATTTTCCAGACATAATAATTATCAACGTGACTTCTCAGTCTTTCTCATCTACGAAGAGTTTCTAGGTCGGTAAATCCTCAAGAGTACTGTCTTTGAAAGATCCTGTTGTGTCGGACTTGATGCTGATCCACAACACGCTATTTGTAAAGAACGTGATCCTAGTATTAATAAAATATGGTCGACACGTGCTACTTTTACAATTTCTCTAAATTGACTTCACGTTTAAACCAGACATCATTATTGCTGTAACATTAATAATGTAATTTACCTGGGTTCAAAAACCAAAGTTAAATTAACTTTATACAATTAATATTTCAATTGCAATACAATCTTGCTCTTTGCATTGGTTAACAATCACCAAACAGGTTAATATGTTAATATTGTTACAGTTTACTATTTATCCTATTAAACATGGATTGATCCGATCGCAGAATCTCAAGACCAAAGATTGTTGTTAAAAGAATTCGATCAGTTTATTTGCTCTTTTCGATCGTTTACAAAATAAAGCCCCGTTAAATAGATTATATTTTTGTTAATTGAATTTGATTGTATTACGCACCGTTATGTTTATAATGAATAGAGAAGTTTATTACTTCCACGTAACTTTTATTGACGAAAACATTCTTTGCATGTGTAAATCTACTTGTACAACTGCCTAACTAATCTACTCTAATGCCTAATATTTATGGATTATAGTTGAGAGATATTTTAAGCTTTGTCGGCTTCAATTATTTAATAACTGCTAATTAATTAGTTAGAATAGCATCATTAATTCCAAACTAGTCTTAGATTGTAATTACTGAAATTGATCTGGAGATCATTGGACCTTTCAAGTTGTAGCTTAGCTCTTTATGAAAAAATTAATAATTCACAGAACAGTTTCCTCAAAATTGAATACTCGGTTGATTAAGGAAATGCAAGACGTAATCTAACAAAAGAAAACTAGCTATCGTTGAATCTATTATCAATTCTTACACCACTCGGTCGACTGTGAAACTTTTTGTATAAAATCAATAATAAACACACAAAGAAGTCTTTTCTGTACGTCAGTATTAATAAATTAACTTCCCAATTGTGTATTATTCACCATCAACCGTTTAAGAAATCTCTCCAGCGAGTAATCGGGGATACGTTGCCTAAAATATTACAAAAGCTATAAGAAATTCTTTTCAAGCTTATGCTTTTCAATTTTCCGATTTCCGAATTTTTAAGATAAAATAAAAAAGCGTGCACTATGGCGATGTCGGATAACTGAGAACTGGAGTATCAAGTGTATGAAAAATTCGTTATGGTTTTCAGGAAATTATTAGGCATAATTATCGAGAAGCAAATAAACACAAATAAAAGTAATCAATTCGTGCAATATCCGGCTTGCATTTTCGTAAATTACAAATAAGCGTTTTCCATATTTTTAAAGTAGTGGAATCGAAAAATTAGGTATACGTGAAAAATTTATTAGTCTTCGTATTATCTATATGGGATATGATGCAGAATTAGTATTTGAAATCGCAATCAGTCTGGTATTATCTATTAATATTCCAGTAAAACTCGCCCGATTCCTTGTTATTTCTAATATTTTTTCTTGTACACAACACACAGAAAATTTTCGGTTTTCAGTCGATAATGTACAAGTTTTTAGGATAGAAAAGCGGGCACTTTGTTAACTCTTTTTTATAAATAAAAATCTTGAATATATTTGAATTATTTGCGATTTGAATAAACTGTGGATTATAAAGCTGTTAACCACTTTCATTTTATAGTGTTTACGATTTAAATACAACACTTGGAAATACTGTCATTTAATTACATTTCTAATCAAGAATTCAATAAGAAAATTGGAAAAATCTATCAAGGGTATTATATACGATTATTTGTCGATGAACAAATAAAATTACATAAGAGAAATAGAAAAATATCGGAGAGTTATTGTTAATTCAACCAAAAAAATTAATCCACTTCCAATACTTTCAATAGTCAAAAACTGGAAAGTAAACAATTAGAAACTAGTTATAATAGTCTCTAATAATTCCCCGCCAATTTTTCCTGCCTTTTATCATTCCGCTTTCATTTTTATTGGATATTTAATTGCATTATTGTTGAGTGATGAACTTTTTAATCTTATTACAAATTGGCGCAAATTTCAAGTTCTACAATCTTAAACTTGACATTGTCACTTTTAATATGTTTGTAACATTGAAAATTGAAAACACTTACATGAAATCTGTTGAATCACACCCCCTCTAACATTAACGTTTCTTTTCTATTTTGTTGTATAATATTTAACATTTGAGAAACCGTATCGCGCGCCAGAACTACAAATGTAAAGTGTGTGTAGTGACGACGGCGTCACATTAACGACGCTCACCATCATCATCATCCTATTCACAATTTCCAGAAGGCGCTCCAATTTTGCGCACGCTCATGTTCCGAAAATACATCCACGAACAACAAGACAGAAATGTAATAAGTGAACTGCTTTATCACCTGCAGACGCACATATATGTCTATCACACCCTTGAAGGACCTATCTAGAACTTGGTTATATTCTACAATTTTTTTATAAATTATAAAAACTCCTATTGATTTTTTTTGTTCGAGGATCATTCTATTAAATTATCAGTCGTATGTAAGCTACTGAACAAATAGTGGAAAAAATGTTGATGTACAAATAGGGGATTTGAGTAAACAGAAATGAGGCGTAAAGGATAAGCCTATTGTAAGAGAAAAATGGAAAATAATCCAAGGGATGATTCGTCTAAAAATATTTCCTTTAACGTACAATTTGTAATTGTGTAAATTGTTATAATCTCTAATAAACTGTCTGATTGTTTTGTTTATTTATCTTACATAATCGGTAGGAAACGTGAGACATTTGGTTCTCTAAAAACAATGGAATGGTACCATGGTACAATGGTATTGTACCAAAAATAAGCAGCAACCTTTTGTTGTATGTAGCAGATTCGTAAGATATAGTTAACCGCAAGCTTTGGTTTTATATTATTGGTTAATCCTACCGCTTCACCAGCAACTGACCATAAATATACAGACTGCTTCAGTCCAAGCCACCATCGTACATAACTTGAAACCTTCAAGAACTCAAATTAGGTCACCTAAGGGGCACCTTGAGTCTACTTCCTAGGTGACTTAGTTTGAGTTAGATTGGATTCGAAAGTTTTAATAAATGAAATTGTAAAAGGTGGTGGTTTGGGCTGGAACAGTCTGTAGCTACAAATTTATGAACTGTAAAGATGTGTATCGAAACTGGAATCAACTTGAAAAACTAAATGCACGTAATTTATTCAACAAGAGACTTGGACAGTTATTCATATGCGACTTCCATACACACTTTATAAATTGAAGTGTAAATTTTTCTACAAACACTATTAAAAATGACACTTTTAATAAGTCATACTTAAATTAAAAATACGATTTTTATTGCACAAGTGTTAAAATGTTCTTCTATTACACATGCGATGCAAGTGCTAACTTTAAGAAACCTTTTGATTATAGAAAACTTGTACTTTGTTTGTAGAAGAAAATAGTCTATAATACAGATGTTAAAAGTGATTTTATTTTGCTCGTGGGGTTGCGCCTCTCATTTCTCCAGCGTAAAATAAAATGTTACTTTTAACCCTTATATCATAAATAACTATTTTATACTTGCTAGGGACATCAATATCTGCTGCTATGCCACTGGAATTTTTACTATAACATTCAAGGATTAACTGAGTCGGGGATTAATTAAACTGGAAGTGGTAGGAAATACCATTCATTATTGTCGTTTTTCCTCCTCTGTCTCTCTCTAGAGTTTTAATTAAATATTTTAGCGATGCAATAAAAATTGATGAGCTTACGATAACGTTTTTTCTACAGGCAAAAGAAATCGCCGCCTGCCAAGTTGTACTAGACTAATTTATGATAATTGTAAATTGAATGTCAGCACCATAGACGTAGAAAAAATCGGCAAGCATATTGACAACATTTATTTAAATAAGTTTGACCTAAACCGACATTTGTATAAGTCGATCATTAAAATTTGGGTGTAGAATTACAGTCACCTCTCGTGCTCCTTTCGTCTTTATCTCCGGTATTAAATCACTGAAATTCTAGTTAAAGTAGTATATGTTAGTTGAGTAGTATTTGTGAGTTATGGAAATGGTCCATCAACATGTCGTTTATCGTCAATGGAGATTTCGAGTTTCATGTTCAAATAAACTACTTTCGTTTTGACTTCTCCTCCATTAGACGACTTATCAATAGTTCAGTTGCATATTGCTATTTGACAATGGATAGGATTTTACTGTATCGTTACATTGGAATGTCATCGATTCAAGCAGAATGTCAAATTTAACATCATCTTCATATCTAGACTAATTATCTAATTAGTTTCTTTTGATTACAAACATCATTTGCAATTTATCAATGTGATCAGTTATATTTAAATTTCTACAAGATCCAATTTACGAATACTAAGCAGGCCGGTATTATTGTATTGGTTGGCTCTATCAGACATGTTATAAAGGTCCGTTTATTGCCTCCAGAAATATGTGGTCCTAAACATAAAAAATCGCCCGTATCATAAAACTTGAATGTTGTTGAATGATCGTTGATGAATATACATACATAAAATACGTGGGTGAAATTTGTTTTACTGTTTGATATATTTCTGGTCAACAAAGTTCACATGTGAATAAAATTAAATAGTGACTTTTTCCATTACTTATTGTTCATTCCAATTCATTACAAGTTTCAACTTTATTACAAATTAAAATTAAATGAACATTGTTTGGATTTTTTATGTGATTTAATTTAATTGTTATTATACCAAAGCTTTTGTTTTCATGTTTCTAGTAACAAAAGAGAAATAAAATATGTATGTAAGCTTTCGAAGGTGAATTCGCTTAGTGTTTGGAGAACGCAGATTAATGAAATCAGGCTTGTTTGCAATTCAAAATTTTTGAATAAATCAAAAGAATGAGTGTTCACATTTTTTATAATACGAACGCTTGATTCTTTGATATGTTGTTTACGGTATAAGAGGATGCGGAACTTGCTTTGGAATAGAATTTATTTTGAATGCAAGCGTTTCTATTTCTCTTAAAATAAAGACCTAATATTAAGGTTCGAATTAAGTTGGAATTTACTGTGGCATCAAGAATTTAAATTTATGTAAAAAAAGAGATATTTTCGCAACTTTGCTGTAATTCACTGTACTTTCGCTTTTCACTAGATGATTCATTTATATGTATTCTTTTTCCTATAGAAATCAGTGAATCTGATTATGAGAACTGGAAAAGTAAAATTTCTACTCAACGGCGTTACATTTTAAGTCAGAATTTTTAAGGAATTGTATTAACAAATTATTTAGAATGTTCGTATTTTCATTTTGTTTTAATATAATGACCCAAATTTTATCTATTTTCCAGAATACAAAGTATTTAAAAGTAGCAAGCAAAATTATGCATTATAGATGGTCAAACCGCTATTACGAAACGTGAATAAAGAGGGAACTACAAACATCACGTACAATAAATAGCTTTAATGAACTTGTTAAAAGTTGGAACATTTTTATAAGAAGAGAGCAGCAACACTGGTTCAGGGGTGGCCAATTTTTATATGCGTAAGATCTACTTTTGATTACGAAAATTGTGTCGCGATCGACTTATATTGAGACAATAGACGTTGGCCAATAGCGCGCAAATAATTTACTCGATCCGAACTTTACTCGATCCGACTGCCTAGTTTCGTATTCGACATCACCAATTGGTCTTTATTCAGTGCTTAGAGTATTATTTCACAAGCACAAGTGTGCCTAGAGGTTTGATGTTAAACACAGGTAGAGTGACTTCAGCAACTAAAGTGTCACTAGATCTGACAGACTTTTCATTAAACTTGATTAAACAAAGTACGTAACCTCAGAATAATAGGAAGAATACATATGTAAACATAGAAATCACCAGAAATATCACAAAATTCAAGTGTACCATTTAGTAACCATTTGGTCCGTGAATACACTATAAATACTAATAAAGAGAAGCTACCACTTGCCAGCTGAGTTATAAAGAGATATCAAGAGCGATCTACCAAAATTGGCTTGAAGATCGACCGGTCGATCGCGATCGACTTATTGGCCACCGCTGCTATAGTTGAATGCATATTTTATCTATGGGATATTTGTCCGGCGCATCCACCATATTTCGACATAAATGTCAATTGTCCAATTCGAGAAAATATCAAGTGAAATTTTTACAATACCATAATCTTTTCTGATATATAACATATATACAGGAAACCAGATTCATCTAACGGATATTAGGAAAGCAGTTGAGAATTCCTAAAGTTATTGTATTTTATCGAAAATTTTCTGTAATGTAAAAATTAAAACTGCTGCACATCATATTTTCAACAATTCAAATGCAAGTTTGAGCACCGTAATCAATAATAAATTAAATAAATTACAAAAATAAAAACAACAACACCAACAACACCATTATTTAAAATTACATTTAAAAATTTATAATTTTGAATTATAATCTACTTATAATTAAAAAATTATATTTTAAAGTTTGTAATTTGATTTACAATTTTTAAATTAGAATATAATTATTACAACCTCGATTATAATTCAAAATTATATCTTCCGGTTATAATTTTCGGCAAAATGTCATGTAATCTAGGATATATCCAAGTTATAATTCTGGTTATATTTTTGCCTACATTATTGGTTATAAATATTTCCGTACGGATTTGGAACTCCAATAATATGCCAGCGTAAACTTTGGTTACTGTGACTTTTCGGCATGCAAATTTTCGCTTTACTGCATGTAGACTTGTCAAAGGTAGAGTTAGGTTTGCCTAATTTCAGAAGGCTTAATTCGGACCATATTGATTTATAAATTTATGCTCGGGTGCATCGAGCAGTGCAGCCTTCGTATACAAATTGGAAAATTGTTTGAAAATTTAACAAAGTTTAAGCTAACTCTCAGAGTTTCAACTACTGTTAGAGCGACACAGACTGAATTACTTAGTAGATAGATTTATAAGCAAAATACTGATAATTAATTTGAATTTGAATCGTGTTAGATACTCAAGGGATAATTTTGCGCCTTAATATTCCATTTTCAAGCAAGTATTCTAAGACATTTTAACATATGCCACAATTAATAATTCTAATGAGAAATATTTATTAGAACAAGTAATGTCTCTACCAATGAAGAATCATGTTTTACAATAATCCCACAAACGAGACGAACAAAGATAGCAAAATCGATCTGTTTCTTGTGAGAAAGAATAAAGTTAAAAAAGTGGATGAGTTCTGTGCTTATGCGGAAAGAATTCCAAACACGACGCTTCACAAGTTTACATTTTTACATATTTCGTGTATTGTTATCAAAACTAAAGACTTCTAAACGTTGATTAGAAGATCTAATTTATAGCGAAATTATCAATTATTAAGTTCATGATTATTATACGTTTATGGTTATAAAGCGAAGGAAGATTAAATGACGACTGTTGAATTTATCAAAATTCCCTTAATGATGTCAATTCATGAAATGTCATGCTTTATTATCTTAAATTAGAACAACACAAACAGGATAAAGAGTTCATAAAAGTTTTCTAAGCAAAGTTTAATCATTTCTCTTTAAGATTCACTTGTAAATTCGATTTATTCTCATTTCTTTTGAAACAAATGGAGGCTTTTTCCGAAATTTATTTCAATTTAAATTAAATCAGTCAAAATAAAATTGAAATAACAATTCATTGTTAAAACTTTGCTGTTTCGAAATTCTTTTCATCCACGTTCAGTTGAAAGTTATATTTACTTATTGATTAGTTTTATGATAATTTTCCAGCTTTTCAGTCTGATATAGAAAGCAAAATTTTACTCACTCATTGCGAAATCTTCGAAACTATCTGTCCAATAGACTTAAGATTTAAGGTTCTTATACTAGAAATATGTATTTTCACAGCCAAAATCTACAAATTGAGTATTGCGAGCGGTGTTAAAATTTATCCTATGTATAATGATGAGGAAATCTGTGTAATAACAGATTTACTGACTAACTGACAAATTCTAGATTGATTGATGAATTCTCATCAATTGCACACTTGTTAACACTAACCTACTTCACTGGATATTCGATGACTTAATTGGGAAAGGGAAGGAAATATAAATAAAGAACTGTAGAATTCCTGTTGTTCCACAGTAACGAGTAATGACAATAAAGGGACAGTACTTTATATCAGTATTAAACATTTTGTTCACATTTTACGTTTAAGTTCCACCATCAAATACTACCGTGTGCCCAGCGAAGCGGATGAAAATTAGCTAGTTAGTACTTCATATACTAACATAAATAAATTGACCGCTATCTTTCTTTTAGATGTTCGTTCATCATTTTGTTTACATTTGCAAATGCCCTCACAACTTTATTTTGATTACTGAATAATTTGTTTTAATTCGATTTGCAAGTGAACCAGACTTTGCACTCTCCATAGCTTACAAACAAGTCGAGGTTTACGAGGGTTTCATTACTAATTGTAAGTTTTAAATTTTTATAAAAACTGTAAAGACTGATGAAAAATGAACACGCTATATTTCTCTTATTTAATACAATGTTAACATATCGGATCAATTGATTTGTAGGTAATATGGAACTTCTCTAGGAATTAATTTTTCAAACTAAGAAATGAATATGATCCATTTCTTGAAGAGTTTATAACATTCTTCTCTAAAGAGTTCTCTTTAATTGTTTACTAGCCACTGAAACTATATCAACTTTTATCACAAAGCATTAAAAATGAGATATTTCGCGGGAATCTCAAAAATTTTAAATGTATCAAAGCTTCTTATTTCGAACATCACTCCCAAGTGTAAAAATCACAAATAAATCTTCTTAGAGAAGACTTTGTCTATTATGATATTATAAACGATTAACCAAATGTCATTTTTTCAGTTTTAAAGATTTTGTCAATAAATTTTCTTCCAATACTTAAACACCTCTTTAGTCACCCCAATTTCCCAACTGATAATAAATAAAGATCCAAGATCTAGGGTTTTCGATTCTACGTTTTAGATAGGAATGACTGTCTTTTTTTTTCATATATGTTTTCATACAAGATTGAACAGGTGAAGCACTTAACTCTCAAACAGAGCATAAATGATTGGTTATTTTGTGCAATTTGAAATAAATAAATAATAATACATCAATCAATTGCATCAATATTTATCTGTTTTCAACTGTTCGGAACATTTAAAATAATTTAATTCCGCTCTCAAATTAAAACAGTTTTACCATTTTTAACCACTATTCGCCCGCCGCCTCCACCACATTGCAATTTTGATTCCCATTATTTATCTAAATAAATATACAAATGAAAAACTGCAGTACAATAATATCTATAAAAATCGCAAAGGTACTTTCAGGTACTTACTTATGATTAAGTCTTTATTTATATTTTATAAGAGGATTTTCTCGTAATCCAGTTTTATCTGAATGTCGTGTTATACAGACATTAACTTTAATTTATAAATCTCGGTAGGAGTATTTCCCAATTATGAAAAAATCTCGCAATTTATCGCTCTTTATCACAGATCTCGTGTCTAGTTCTCTATTTACAAAAGTAGATATTTGGTAAATTCAAAGCTTCGTCTAGACATCTACTGAAAATAAAAAAATAATAATACAGTTAATATACTATACGGACAATTGCCTACCTACACGATAGGCTGTTGCGGCTTATTACTACCTATAAACCTTTCGTTTGTAATTGTTTTTAATTTATTTAACGTCAACTTGAATTTTAAGTGAAACAGTGAAATTTCTCTTTTGCTCAGATTAAGTTAATAATATTATTATTATTATAATTATATATATATATATATTATTATAATAATAATAATATTAATCCGATACCGACAATTAAAATCCAGCTTTGTCGTTAGACGTAATTGGTGTAATTTCCATTTCAACAAGCAACAAAGACAAGCGACAATTTATAATAATAATAGGATTGACATTCATATTCCAAATATATAATTTGTCTGTTTGGATAGAATATTTATCATCATTTTAACATCATTTGAAGCTAATTTGATGTGGTATGTCATTGTTTTGTCGAATAATTGTATTAATTGCGTAACACGTGCATATTCTATGTGGTTTTCGTATTGAATTTGTTGAGCGTAATTTTCAATTATCCATAAATAAGATTTCTTTAGGTTACACTTTTCATATTTTCTTCGATTTTGAATACCACAAATTCTTATTGGTACAGAACTTTACAATATTATGCAAGAGAACAAATATCATATAATATAGGTAGAAAAACTGCGGGAGGTGACCTTATAAGGGGTTAACTAGCAGAGTCAAAAATTCAAAATATATCAACAAAAAATCAAAGACACTTCCAAAAGAACTTTGCAGTGTGGTTTATTTTTAAAAATATGGGTATTCCCAGGAGCGGATTTATCATGAAGAATTACTTATAGTCCATCCCTAGAAACTATGGAATTAGCGTCACGTAAAATCTAAAGTATAAAGGCAAATTATCCGCACAATGGACCCTCAATTACAAGTAGTGGATCATAAATAAAACTATTGCAGAAATTTCAAACTGAAACGAGAAATGCAACATCTATTTAGACCTGTCCCAAAGTAGGTAGATCGTTAAAATATGAATGAATTTTGAAATACAATGTAAACACAAATTTCAAACAGCTGAATAACGGGGAAATACATTGTATCATATGTATTTTTAATAATTTTATTTATTCATCTTCACTTATATAGCTATAATATTTACTTATATAGTGTGTTATGTATTTAACAAGAAAAATAGAAACTTGTTATTAGTCTGTTTTCTGATAATGCAAAATAACAATTGTTGTTAATTTCTGAACATTGGCTGACAAAAACCTGAGACTCTACATTAGCCAAAAAATACAAAAAATAGCCCTTGAAAGTTAATGAACAGACAAATACAAACAAATCCTTCAAGATCAAATCCTCTATATATAATGTAATTTTAATTCATTATTTAATATTATTTAAATAATAAACGTAAATTGAAACGTCCAGCAAGAACCATCGGTGAGGTTGTAGAGTTATTTCTTGCCAGGAAGGGATGAAATAAGGAAAAGGATAGGGTGGTTTGGTGAATGATAAGAAAAATGTATCGTTACAAAACCTACAACAAGTGTTAATGAACTTCATCATCAGTGGCAATTTCGGCATTGACACTAATAATAAGTTCGGGAAGCTCCTCGCCAGTCATGTAGCAATCTTCAATTTTTCTCACATGTGCTATACACTTTCTCCAGTTTTCTTAATTGATTTTGCTGGCCTTAGTACGAATTAAGTCCACAACACTCGCGCTCATGCCTGGTGTTCTATTGGATTTTCGTACGGTGTGCTTTAATTGGCTCCAAATCATCTCGATGGGATTTAAAATGCAATGATATGGCGGTAGTCTAAGTACTAGAATTACTAAAAGTTATGAAAAGCCCCGATATAATTCCTTCATTTACCTTTGTGTCCTTTACCCTCTGCAAATTTATCAACAAAACAGATCTTATCTTGAGGACAAGTTGCTTCTTCAAAACGTTTTAATAGTTCGTCCTTTGTTGTTTTTTTCGGCAAAGGAATGATTTTTCTTTTCATATAGTCAATCATATCACTCTTTTTGGTTGACTTTTTGGGAATGCTCTCTAAAATTCTTGAGTGATGTGACGCGTTATCCATCACTATCACCGATTTTTCTGGCACATTTTCTAATAATTGGTTAGTAAACCAATTTTCAAACAATATCTTGATGGTAGTCGGCACTGCACTTGGCTATATTTTTTGCTGATAAAAGTAAACCATTCTTATCACCAGCGTGCAATATAATAATACGTTTGCCCCTTGACGGTGGAGTGTCCAGCGAACAGTGTGTAGAACCATCTACCCATCCCCTGGTTATAACATCATGCGTGTCATACCACTTTCGTCAAGGTAGACTATATTTCTACCCTCCTCCCTGTATTGTCTCAACTGTGCTATGAATTTCCTTCTCATTGTATCCATGTTGAGTGTTTCTAAAATCCTATCCCGTTTATCGATTTTTTTAAACGATAAACCGATATGAATCAACAATCTTCGCAAGGTATCTCGCCCGTAATTGAAATCAATTTTACGTTGTTTGAACTCAATTAGGAGAAAGTCTAACGTTGGCACCTCTTTTCTTTTAAAAACGGAGTAAATTTCCGCTTTTATTACATCTTTTAGCAAACTGTCGAAATTATTAACAATTTTGGTATCAATTCTTGGTTTCTTCTTTAAACTTTCCTTCGATTGCGTAATTATTTTGTGTATCGTACTGTAAGGTCCTTTTAATAAGTCCGCTGTTAAACGAATAGGATGTGGCTCCGCGTTCCACTAATGAAGAATGCAATGTGCGAATGAAGTGCTTACAATCTTCTGATAAATGAACTTTTGTATTCACATCTACATTAGAAAGATTGGAAAAGATATGCAATGTTAATTGTTATTAAGCAATAAATTTATACTCATACCTCTATTATTATCAGTTCGACTTGTAGATGGTATAGAATAGTCTTGCCTTAAATCATCGTCGTCAATAATTATTTCATTATCTTCTTCATGTATATTAACGACATCTATTTCTTCGTCATCATCTTCACGTGATTCCCAAGGTCGCCACATGATAATTTGTTTGTTTCGAAAGAGCACAGTTGCCGTTGCACTTGTTTCCTGAAAGGTAACTTCAAACGAACTGAATGGATACATTTTGATGGCACCTTATTTATTGTTTTTAGCTGTCTTTTGGGTTGAACATTTTTGGAAATTGAGAAAGTTCGTTTCTTTACACTGACTTTGGTTTTACCAAATTTCAACGGAAGGGATAAACGCAATAAATGGAGGCGCATCACCATATAATGAATTCGGTTCACTTCAAGTTTTTTTCTTTGAAGTAAATGCAGAAGAGGGTGTGTTCATTTGAAACAACCAAATTAACATGTCGCCGTCTTAGTAATCGCATGCTGATAATGACAAAGAAATATACGTTTTCAATATAGACGAAGAAGATGATGAAACAGTTTTTCTTTATTCCATATATAAAGAATTTGTCCCTGAAGAATTAATTTATATTTGTCCGCTTATCAATTTCCATTCGGTTCATTTTGTTTTTTGTATAAAGTAATTGATTAATTTGATTGTGGCTGAAATTCTTGACTTAGATATCTATGTTACTTTCAAAATAAACGGAAATTGAACTGACTAATGTAGAGTCTCAGATTTTTGTCAGCCAATGTTCAGAAATTAACAACAATTGTTATTTTGCATTATCAGAAAACAGACTAATAACAAGTGTCTATTTTTCTTGTTAAATACATAACACACTATATAAGTAAATATTATAGGCATATAAGTGAAGATGAATAAATAAAATTATTAAAAATACAAATTATACAATATTTCCCCGTTATTCAGCTGTTTGAAATTTGTGTTGACATTATATTTCAAAATTCATTCATTCTTTAACGATCTACCTACTTTGGGACAGGTCTAAACAGATGTTGCATTTCTCGTTTCAGTTTGAAGTTTCTGCAATAGTTTTACTTATGATCCACTACTTGTAATTGAGGGTCCATTGTGTGGATACTTTGCCTTTATACTTTAGATTTTACAACGTTACGCTAATTCCATATTTTCTAGCGATGAACTATACCATGAGGTTAAGAAAAGGTAGTTATCCTTCCTTCTCCAGCTCCACAGTGAATTTAATAGTCGGTTTCATGTCATTCATATGTTGTAAGAAGTTAAGTAAACCAAAACTGTGGTTAAGATACTTGGGCGACACTTTCCTCATATGGCAATAGTGAATTACTTAACTTCTTACAACATGTAAATGACATAAAACCAACTATTAAATTCTCGGTGGAGCTGAAGAAGGAAGGACAAGTGTCTTTTCTTGACGTTATGGTAAATCATTCCAATGGACCAATCATCACAACAATATATAGAAAACCCACACACACCGGACAATACTTTAACCAAGGCTCCAACCCATCCATGGCAACGAAACGAGGGGTTATCCACAGTCTATATAACCGGGCTGTTTCCTTATGTAGCAACAAAGAAAATCTGTATAAAGAAATCAACAACATCAAAGACAATTTGGAACAGAATGGGTACTCGCTAAACCTACTCAGACACGCAATAAACTCAGAAGGGCAAAACAGGCAACAAAATGAACATTAACATGAAGACAAATACTTCCTAACCAATTCATATATTAAAGGAACGTCGGAGCAGATTAGACATATTGCGAAAAATTACAAAATCAAAACAGCCTTCAAGACGACCAATACAATAAGAAATCAGCTGACAAAAACCAAGCCCAAGAACGAGAACAAGAAAGAAGGTATATACAAGGTACCTTGTTAGTGAAAAGAAATTTACATCGGCAAGACCAAACGCCCCCTGGACATCAGATTAAAAAAAGCACAGGACACACACGCACAGAGGGGATACATAAGAATCCGGTAACACAGAACAAGCATGGGAAGCGGCTATCATGAAGAACAACCTTTGCTGGCCCAGGTAGAGGAATCAAAGGTGCAATGAAGCGTGAAAAACAACCATGCCTCACTGCACTTTAGGTGCGTATAAAAACTAGATATAATACAATGTATGTACATAAGATGCCACAACTCCTATAATTTCAAAAAGTTCTACGTATGTAAAACAAAGGTCTATAATGTGTATATTTATTGCCGTAGAATAATTCATGTACCCAACTTTCCGGGTTTTTTTGTCAAATTAACTGCAGAATATTGAAAAATCTAGCGACCTTGTGCATAAATAGTCAATCCTATAACTGGCCAACTTGAAGACATTTCTTCTAACTCTGTAAGGGTGCGCACATGTCCAAGATATCTCACTGCGATACCTCGCTGCCTGGATGCCTCGCCGCTTACATAGATACCTCGATGTCAGATCAAAACCATGTATTCAAATGGGAGTGTGCATAGCGAAGATGTTTTCTGCGCTACATAGCGGTCTACATAGGGGTTCAAAGCGAGACTTGAAGGTCGACATCCTTGTATCCATGTGGGCTTGACTGTGATTGGTCAAATTACATTTGACATTCGATTTTAAAATCAACATCATAATACCTATTATTTAAATTATTAATTAAATTTATCTACGACTTATATATAAAGTGACTATTATACGTGTGGTTTTTGCAATATAATGTCCTATATTATTTCCTACAATTTTCTTATTGGCTTACGAGAGGGAATAATCGAATAATGGTCATTATTCCCGCTCGTAAGCCAATCAGAAAATACTATTTTCCTTAATTTTCTCTAATGTTAAAAAAACCATGGTAACTACAAAAAATAAATAAATCGCCACTTTTAACTAATAGTTCAAAAGTGTCCGTTTTCTGTGTGATTTTATAAACAAAAATGATGATGAAGGTAAATGTTCTTGTATATCACCAATATCTATACATTTATAACAAAGTCGTAGATAAAGTATAGTATACAACTCGCTAAAATGAGTGCTATTATTACCTCGAATGATTACAACACTCGCTCACTCCGTTCGCTCGTGTTGTAAACTTCATTCTCGGTAATAATAGCACTCATTATAGCGTCGTTGTATAATATACTATTATGTCATACGTATAAGGATATTAATGAACCATTAATAGATATCAAAACGATCGCATTAATAAGCAAATAATAATTGTTTACTTGACGACGGGCAGTTATAAAAATGTGATCATAACCTCAATTTTTCAGATGAAGAAAAATTACAAAAAAAAACAAAAATGAATTTAAATTGCTTCTTTTACTTATGATATGAATGCATCACGGGCGTTATTTGCCTCATAACGCTCTTGGTACATTAATGACTACAATAAATAGTTAATTTAATATTTATAATCACGTTCTCGAAAACGGCTCTAACGATTTCGATCAAAGTTGGAATATAGTGGTTTATGGGGGCAAAAAATTCATCTAGCTAGGTCTCATATCCGGGAAAATCCGTTTTCTCCGTAAAAAACACATTCTTTTGCGTTATATCTTTTTTAGGAATTTAAAATCATGGGCTGCGAATGGTGTCGATAGGGAGATGCGTTTCTTTTTATATTATTAGTTGAACATTTCTGATTGAATTTTATTCTTGTTAATTTAATTTAATTTTTGAAAAAGTAGGTGACTGTGTTCGACACATCGAAAATTCCAGTTAACGAAGTTCGACTGTAATTAATTAATAATAATGTACCGTCCGATTCGGCAATATTGTTAATTTTCAAAAATATCAATTCCCACGTTTATTTATAAATTAATTATTTATTATAGTAATTGATGTATCAAGGGCGTTATGAGGCAAATAACGCCCGTGATGCATTCATGTCATAAGTAAAAGAAGCAATTTAATTTCATTTCTGTTTTTTTTTGTAATTTTTCTTCATCTGAAAAATTGAGGTTATGATCACATTTTTATAACTGCCCGTCGTCAAGTAAACAATTATTATTTGCTTATTAATGCGATCGTTTTGATATCTATTAATGGTTCATTAATATCCTTATACGTATGACATAAATTTAATTAATAATTTAAATAATAGGTATTATGATGTTGATTTTAAAATCGAATGTCAAATGTAATTTGACCAATCACAGTCAAGCCCACATGGATACAAGGATGTCGACCTTCAAGTCTCGCTTTGAACCCCTATGTAGACCGCTATGTAGCGCAGAAAACATCTTCGCTATGCACACTCCCATTTGAATACATGGTTTTGATCTGACATCGAGGTATCTATGTACAACTCAGCGAAGCTAGCTTGGCCCCTTGCGCAGTGGACAATTCTCATTTCTAGAGTGGGGGTTCATTTCTGTATTGTTCTTTACGTTGTAAAGATCGGTACACTCTGGGTCAAATTTGATAGCGTTAATTCGCCAGTATTCACCTGTTATTCCGAGGCTTATCGTAAAAGAATTTCTCAATATGACATCTTTTATTTTATTTTTATTTATATGCACATTTTCAATTTTTTGTCAATTTTTATTAATTTTATAATATCATCAGTTGCGGCGGTTAACTAAACTTCTTGCTCCGATTGTACTTTCCAAGTAATGTTGGTTTGATCTCTTTGTCACACAGAGGTGTTCTCTATCTATCATCTGCGCATTTCACGGGCCAAGCTAGGATCGCCGAGTTGTAAGCGGCGAGGCATCCAGGCAGCGAGGTATCGCAGTGAGATATCTTGGACATGTGCGCACCCTAAGATGATAGTTTGACGGGTCGATTAAGTTTCATAAATTACTTTCGGGGTTGTAAGAACCTTTTTTGTCTAGATTCGACACCAACGAAACGTCAGCATTGTTTGTTTGTCGACCATACAACTGGACGAGTTGATGGATATTTGTGTTGTATAAATATTTAATGGTCAATATTAAAACATAATACTTTAAACAAAACGAGATTAGAATTATTGATACATATCTTCAATAAAGATTATTACTATCAGCACTTATCTTATTCTTTATAGATGATCATTTTGTAATGATAAGCATAAAAACATCACCAATGGTTATCACATGCTAATTGTGTTTACCGTTAAAACTGCGATTAGAGATAGGTACAATTCTATAACAAACTGGTGAATGTAATTGACATAGATAGACAACGTAATTATTGCAAAATCCACATTGATCAATATAGGTTACAGCTGTATTTTAATATAATTTGAAATTTTACTAAAATAAAATTAATAAGTAATAATAGCAGAAAAATAATAATGTTGTCAACTATATGATCGGCTTATATTACCAACAATCGTATCTGTTCCAACAAAGGTGTGTTTAGGAGTGCTACGTTTCTATATATTATAAACTTTAGGATTATAACTTCTAAAATATATACTGAAAGGATACTTAAAACTAGAATAATAACCATAAAGCATATAACATATCGTAATGTTATATGCAGAGAACAGTCGTTTATTTTTCAACATCTGTTACTGATGGAAAATAATTTAAATAATGTTTAATACTTTAAAATTGAAGTAATATTGAAAATTCAACGACAATTTAACTAACAGTTTAATCAGTACAATTAATGAAAAACCAACTCAAATAGGTGCCGGAATCATGTTTTTACTTTACAAGGTGGGAAAAGTAACACTTTTCACAAGAGCGGATAGTTTTGGATCACGTTTTGCTCAAGGCCGATGATCCAATCCGCGATGGACAAGACACACATTCTCACCGTGTCAAGTACAACATTTTCTTAATACTAACTACCTTTGATTTATCTAATTTTTTCATATATTATTTATATACACTGCTGTCTCGTAAGAATGGATTACCTCACGCGCTGTGTTTTCAAATTTTTTCTCTGCTACAGCACGCACCTGAATGTTTATTGAATTAATTAATAGTAAATTATAAGACATTTCCGAATCAGGATTTAAATTTCATCATCAGACTCTGCCATGTGGTTCATTACTTATAGAGACCTCTGTATATATTTGATCTAGAATTTTATTAATAGACAAATAGCAACATTTGTTTACATTTTTGCATCTCGACAATTCGTAAGTCCAATTGTTATTATGTTTTTTTTTCACGACCCGAACAGACTCGAACATCACAGTCAGACCGAAGACCGTTTGCCGGTATATGACGATCTGTGGTATAATACCACAATTGTTTTTAATCAAATTAAATTCAATTACCGAAATTAATTTAAATTGGAATCACTGGGAATAATTACTATATAATTTAATTGAAGGATAGAGGTATTTTAACTCTCAGTTTTTTTGGTTATTTTTTTCTTATATTCCATTTAATTCTGTGTATTTTTGAATTGCTAGAAACTAATGTGGTATTGAGCAACAAAGATTGCGTCGATTTTGTCCTTCACACAAAACTTGTTGAACATCATTTTTTAGTACCCCTAATAGAATTAAAAGTCATAGCTGAAGAAAAGTGACTTTTCTTCACTTTACCATTAAGATATTAGTAAAGTAAAGTCAACTTCAACTGTTAGTATTAAGAAATTAAATTACTACACTACGTAATGAAATTCTACAACGTGTATTAAAAACTTATGAAGTTTTAGTTGAAGAAATCGCAATTAGATCAGAATACGGCAGCGGTTTCCAAACTTTGTGCCCCCTTTATAAAAAATCTTACCTCTGCCGTACCCCCCACCACAACCATTCAAAAAAAAATGTAAACAATATGTAAATTTCTTTGCTAAAAAAATAATTACTAAAGTCCGCATTTATACGGTTGTAGTGGGGTAAAACACAACGTTGAGCTCATATTCTTGGCGGACTACAGGTCTATACGACACTGGAGAGCAAATAATTGATTAGACACGTATTCTATACTTACGTACTAATATAGCTCTTTGACCGCTTAAGAATTATTATTGTTAAAATATTACGTACAGTAGCGAGCAGACAAATCATCAGCAATCTGAAAACCATGAGTTTATCAGAACAACGACGATATTTGCAATTAACCTACGTGTCCCTGGTGAATCGCTGGAACCGCTGGAATACGGTAATGTAAGACAAATTTAACGAGTTTAAACTTTCAAGTAGTCTGAAAGAATTCTCAAGAAATTGCGCAATTTTCGGGTAGAAACAGCTATTGTGAAACGGAATCTCCACTAATGTATCGTCAAATTAGATTCAACCACAGAGTCAAATAGAAATAATAGTCTCATAAAGAGAATTTAATGGATTTATACAGAATATACACTTTTATTTAAAATTTCCTACGATTTTCGTATGCGATTGAAGTATCTGCAAAGGCAAGGTCAAGACTAATTTTAGTTGTCATTGTTTCCGTAATTGTAATCATAAAAATTGAGTTTCTTTATTTGTGAATTGTGAAGAATCGGGAGGATAACGCGAGACTCCCCTTTACGAATTGGAAGATATATGAAAATTTTGAAATGTTCATCATACCAATGCCCTAAAAACGGTCCAAATGCATACGATCTGAACTCGCTTGAAATACGCCATATACCTACGCCTATTGGTTTTGAAAATTGGATTTTTTCTTATCAATCATATCAGAAAATGTTTTTAAATCATGTTCAACATTTAAAAAAATACTAAAAGGTTGTAGTCGAATAGATCAAAATCGGGGGCATAAAATCTGTAACAATATGTACAGGATGGACCATTTTCGATGGTTTTGCAGGGTATCTCCTATAAGGAAAGCTCGACCAAACTAACGGATAGCACATTCCTGTCCTACTTTTTCCAATTAAATGAGCAATACATTAAATATATGTTCCATTTAAAAAAAACATAGGTTTGTGTTATATTTCAAAAACGGTGAAAGCTAGAGAAAATATAATTAGCTAAATAGAATCAGCTTTAAAAACTACATTGAAAACAATGAAAAGAAAATGAACTTTTTTGATAGCCTACGAGATATGAGGCATTTTTGAAATCGCGAAAAAATGAAAAACCGGAAATAACTCGAAAACAAAAGAACATAGCAAAAATCTAATTGCACCATCTGACTAGTCAGGAAAAAGTAGGACAGGAATGTGCTATCCGTTATTAAGAAGAAAATATTATAATTTGGCGTGTTTGAAAATAGAGCTGGGCATCTACCAAATCAGTTCAGACCGTTTTTAGTGGGCCAAAAAAGAAATTATTCCAACTGGCAGTATTAGCCATGATGTCAAACTCTATGTGTATTTATATTCATTGATTGTGTAAACATCGAGATTTGCCCAAGTGACGAATAAATTCATAATAAACTTTACTGGGATTGTTACTATCAAAATTTTCATAAACAATAGAAATTTGTAATTAATCATCTCACCTGCCAAACTTTACTGATGCCAATCTAAAAATTTCCTCACATTTAGAGATTGTCAACAAGTTGGAAAGTTGCTGTGTAATAAACTGTTATGAGTTAAGTTATTTAAATCGCCTGGATAACTGTAAGCAATCCATGAAATTATCGTTTAAATGCAGTTAAGGCATATTGGATATCTATTGAAATATTCTAATAATATCAATATAAACTTTTTTTCTATTTTGCGTCAATAATAGCGCTATTATTAAACTCGCTACTGTATCGAAATGTGCACATTTCGTAACTAGTGCTGAAAAGTAAAATAGTAGGAATTTTTTTTCCACTAGATTGGTAACATTTTCATTGATTTTGACAACTGTCAAAAATCATAAAAACAAAATACTTAATATACCGTTTTTCGTACTGATCTTTGGATTTATCGGGTAGTAAATTGCTTCCTGCATTTTCAGCAATTTCCCTTATTTCAGGTGGACTACATGAAAATTCTTCACTCATTGTTAAATAAGCAATTTGGCGAAAAAAACAATTGACTAAGAGTGAAAAATAAAACAATCGAAGTTTCCTAGCTGAATGTTCAATTGTTTTTTTTTAGTAACACCAACTACCACCAATTTCCCTAAATATTAAATCTCGCAATTTTTTTGTAAAAAGGGCACAAAACATGCAAAATAGAAAAAATAGTATAAAGAACTCGTGTCAGAAGTCGTATATTGCACTCGTCCTTTAGAAAACTCGCGTCTCCGCCGCTCGTTTTCTAAACTTGGACTCGTGCAATAATAGGCGGCTTCTGACACTTGTTCTTTAATATACTATTAACTATGCCCATTAGTGTCTCCGAAGCAATACTGAAGGATGATAAATGAGTGTATAAATTAAATTAAACTATAAATATATTTGTAAACATCAAATATTGGCGATTTAAACACTCAAAGTTAGATTTATGGTAAAAGTAAAGGACAAAAAGGCTTAACTTCATATGGAGATACACATGTAAATCAGAAATTACAAGTGGGTGAAATTGATATCTAAAGAAAAAAATTTTAAGTTTATAAGGTTCGTAATCCGTAAAAAATCCCAAATTAGTCGCCCAAACGTATCATTTTTCTAGACTTGTTATTTGTGCATTGAAGTGTGTGGGAATCGTAATATGGTGGAGGCGCCGTGGCAATTAATTTTATTTACAAATATTGTTTTTTAAATACACGTGCATATTCAAGTATATATTGCACATCATTAAATCTCTTTCATGCTACTCGATTGTGAGTATTGTTCGATTAATAAAGGTTCGAACCTTTTATACAATGATCATATTTATTAGCTTGATTTGTAAGGCTTCAAACTGAACAATACAAAAATCAATATCGAATTTTAATGAATGTCCTGTTAACACATAATTATTAATTTGTAACATTCCACTTTTTTGTCTTGTGAAAATAATTGTTTATCAGAGATATATATATGTATATTATCATTTTTCCATTAGTTGTTGTTTTATGGATTTGTTACGCTTTAATTTTAATCAACTGTCATCAATATTATTGAAGATTTATTGATGATAAAAACATTCGTTTGAAACTTTTGCATGAAATAAACACTGTGTAATGATATAATCGAATTAACAACACTTTACTGGCATATCTTTGTATAGGAATTTTCCAATGAAAAAATTGTATCTTATAAGTAAAGGGCGGATATCTGCTCCAAGATGGAGCAAGGCAAATTCTAGTCTCCTGACAATTTCGTGTAGAGCGTATTGGCTACAACTGTTGTACTTGCATAATCTATCTTTTCTTGTGAAACGTTTTTCTCTACAATTAGAGTCCGAACTACTCCGCACGTAGAGAAGCAGTGGACCAGTGGAACTGCTACCGTGACGTCGCGACGTTACGGTGAAAAAACAGGTGCCTAGTTATACCGCATTTCTATGAATTTCTGGTCGCTCTCTTTAATTCTTTAAAACACGGTTCGTCAGCGGCAACAAGCTGATGTTGCTGCTATAGAAAATTTAAAAAAACAACAATTTTTGACAGAAATAAATTTAAAAAGTTTAAAATTATGAACACATTTTTCTTGATTTGTTCTACTTGTCTTTTCTTATAAATTTATGTAAATACATGCATTAAAATTAAACTACGCCAATGGTGCATTTCGAGCATTGTAATTCTAGCCAAATGACCTTCAATCCGCTCTTTACTTATAAGTGCATCGATTTGCAATTTCATGTTTGTTTTGTTCTGTTTTCATTGCATCAAATCAACTATCGTTTTTAACACTACAATTTAGTAAAAGATCTTCATCAGGAAATTCGTCAATATAAATATCTGTAGTAAATCTCTCTAAATATAGAGATATGCACAGGATTTCCAACCCTATTAAGTTAGATAATCAGTGGTCTATTCTATGGATATTATTATCTAACAATGGTCTTTGTTATCATACAATTCAAACATTGTTTGTCTATAATATTACTAATAGAAACCAAAGAAATTCTCAATATAGACCGACTTTTAAGTAGGTACAAAGATTCCGTGTTGTTGTTCATTTACGGATTTCTGTATCGATAAGAGAATATGGTATATAAAAGCGAACTTGTCGCCTCTGAACTTAGAGTTAAAAACTGAAGTTTGAGAATTGTAAACAGATCCAAGCTGGAGTAGTTAAGCTTGTTTTCAATAGATTTTTGTTTAGAATAGATAAAAAGGCGGAAGTACAACCAGAAAAGCTCAATAATAAATAAGAACAGATTTTTAATTCACAGAAACTTAAAATTTCGGAAATGCCTTTAGAAGTTTAACCTTTATTTTATTTATTGCATTCGTAAACTTAAAGCACAAATAGTAAAAATAAAGAAGCTTTCTATTCTGAATAGGAATCGAGAATTCCCACTTCATGCAACTGTTTTTTTTTTAAATAAAAATTCTCTTTTTATATTATACTTAAAATACTTGTTTAATGGCCATCTTTGTCTCACAAATAAACTATTCGACGTGGAAACTTTCGAATTTCATGATTTTTGTTTATATGTACAGGATGGCCCATTTTCGATGGTTTTGCAGGGTATCTCCTACAAGAAGAACTCGTACAAAATAATGGATAGTACATTCCTGTCCTACTTTTTCAAGACGAGTCAGATGGTGGAATTCGAGTTATTTCCAGTTTTTCATTTTTTCGAGATTTCTAGGATGCCTTATATATCGAGACTTTTGGAAAAGTCGATACTGTTTCTTGTGCATTTTTTAAAGCTCATTTCATTTGGCTAATTATATTTTCTCTAGCTTTCACCGTTTTTGGATTATAACACAAACTTATGTTTTTTTAAATGGAACATATATTTAATTTATCACTAATTAAATTGCTTAATTTTTCTGATTATTTTTTGGAAAATAAAAAAATTACAGTATTTTAAACTTTACTATGCATTTTTTTAAATTAGTATTGTAGCAAGAAACCCCTACCACCTATGCAACCCGCACACCTGTTCTCGCCCTCTCCCACTACCACCAATATCCGCTAGATGGCAGCATCGGTAACAGCTCACGAACAGTCGACAAACAGATGGGGTATATAGACCCTGACCGACCACAAAATCAGCATCCTTCTTCACGGCAGGATCAGAGAGCCGGTTAGCCGTTGTACTGCCAGCACGAGAGCCTGCTAGACGTGTTCTAACATCAACCTAAGCCTGAAGTATACCTTCAGTCCATCACCGTCGACTCAAGCCGAGCCAACGGTATTCAAGAAACTGTTCTTGTCTGAACAAATTTATCGTTGTAGCCTTATTTTGTTGAAATAAATTGTTGTCTTCGACAAAGAGGACTACAAATTGGCGCCGAACGTGTGGCGCACGAAGACTACGTGGAAAACGACTTCACTCCGACGACCAGAAGACTACAGTGTTCAATAATTTATAAAAAATTATACAATCGAAAGATTTGAAAAACTTCTCGTCAGACTATAGAGAAAATGATTTTCAAAAATTCAGAAAAAAAATGTTGAAAAGTCTCGAAAATTGATTGAGTTTTCGTGCTGACACTTTTTAGAATCATACTTTCGAGAAAACACATTTAAAGTGTCTGATACGCAATCACTTCAACGTGACGTCCGGTCCCATTTAGTTCTATGATTTTGTAATAGAGTGGAATTCTTTAAAAATTTATTGCTGAACCAAATATAGGCAACTTCACATCATGTGTACAGCGTTCTTCGTAGTCCCATACAGTGTGGGAGTCATTTTTTTTGACTGTCTTAAGGGGGGGCATCTAAAACTACATTTTTTAATCTTTAAAGTGTGGGTCGTATAAGTCCCATGCGGACTGAATGGAAAGTGTTCAAAAATTGCCGTGGCACGGAACATGTTAATAGTTGCGGTAAAACCAACTGTAGAATGAATTCTGTTTGTTTATTATGCTACAAACTATGTCATTCAACGATTGATAAAGATTATCGTTAATTAGTAATGACTGAACCAAAAAGAATAAAATTAAATAAAATGAAAGCAAGAGTACGAGAAATGTTCTGAAGTTTTAAATTTATTTAATTCAGAAGAAATAGATGATTCTACATTTTCATGGTTCAAGACTCAGATAATAGTCAATTTAACATCTATTCAAATACTTTTTTATAATTATCTACAAAGCAGAATAATGATTGCACTGAAGTTAATTTGAAATTTTTTAAATCATCAAATATTCTATTCTTCATCCACATAGAAACTCTTTAGTTATTTTTTTTCCTGTAATAATTAGAATGAATTTTCTATGCAAACAAATGTTCAGATAAACCTTTAATGAGCTCTAGTGGTAACTTGTATGAAATTCAAAGAAAATATGGATTTAATGGGATGCATAAAGAGTCAAAAGAGAAAACTTTATCCATGTGTATAAATGAATCATTATCAAATAGAATGATGTAGATGTTGGTTTGACGGCTTATCAGTTTTGTTTTACATAATATTCCATCTAATAATTGAAAAACCTGAGACTGAATATAAATTATTTCATGCATAAGTCAGGAACATATAACAAAACACTAATATAGTTTTAGCAACCGTGTTCTGACTAATTTATTTTTCTTTTTGTTTGTTTTATTTATTTATAGAAGTTGTAAATAAATTGAAATTGTTTTCTTTTTATATTCAGTATAATCTACTAAAAACGATAAAATAAACTTTTTGTTTGTTGGACTAAAACATATAAATTCTATAAAGTATAATAGAATAGTCGAATAAAATCAAAACGTTCGACTTCCATACAATGACAACTTAAACTTCTTTGTAATCAACCCCGTGAATCACTCAAATAAATTTTTAATTAGATAATAAAGAAACAATCCACTTTTTTATCGAAGCTATAAGGAATTGTGATGTTTATAAGCTCTTTTTCTATCTCCTGATTGATCCTATAAACATTAATTCCCCATACAAACATGAAATGAGAAAAGAGAAGTGATCTATTTACGAATTTTGCCATATTCTGTTACTAACAAGATGAATTATGCGGCCAAAATTTTAATTTGTTGTTAATTATTATAAGCAATATTGAACAAATTTCCACCTTTTCATGCCACGTTTCACGAAGTAGCAAATAAACAATATTCTGACTGATAAAAAAAACCTAGCCAAAAAAAGAAACAAGACTTACACAGTAAAATAGAGCACTTCCTCGGTCTATAAACGAATAGAAACAGGAGAAACTAGAGCAGAATAACAACAAATGTTGCAAATCCTTCTGTAATCTCTTTATTATTATTTTTTTAGTTGCTTCCCATTTTGTTACATATCTAGAGCCTTTAGTTTCTAGATAAATTACGTATGGTCAAAAATACGAACTCTTAATTGAAAATCAAGTAAAAACATACTTCGATAAAACTTTTAATCCTTTCTGATTGATACAATGTTATAGACTTAGATCAGTTGTGTTACAACATGAAATAAATGCATCGATGTTATACACATGTGCATTATGTTGTATTGTATTAAATACTTCTCAAAATTGTGCTTCAGTTGCACTACCCCAAGTTTAATATTATTACGTTACTCATTGTTAACTGTAGATATTCGTTTTCCTTGTACTATTTTTACATAATGCAGCACGAAAACTAATAGAGAAAATAAGATTAATTGATAATTTATTTAAATCGGTATTTTCGATTAAGCATTCGATTTCTACCATTAGATACGCGATAAATAATATATTCAGAGCACATGTTATGTACGTAAGAACCTGGAATTACAATTTGAGTTATTTATCCTTTCTATTACATAATACTTTACTATTCTTTTCCACTAGTGTGAAAAGCTGCGACGTCTGGTTTGACTTTAGAAGAATGATTATCTATTTGAGAATTGTCTGAGACAAACAGTAGTTTAAAGCGAAACGATTTTTTTATGTGATCTTTAAGAATATATCTTTCCCCCCTATGGAGACCTAATATATAATTTATCTTCAATTGCAAAGCCTCGACTCAGAATTTGCTTGAATTCGCAGCCTGTCCCAGCTAACTGTTCCACCTCAAATATCTCGTGTGTTTGTAAAGTTACTAGATAGACTACAATGTCTATGCTTCAATTGATCCACAGTATTAATCTACAGTATTGATCTAGTAAAAATACTAGATAGACTACAATGTCTATGCTTCAATCGATCCACACACTTTTCTTTCTAGATATTTTGGGAATGCCAAAACGTCCTATAAGATCTCGAAAATTACTCAATATTAGGAAACCAATGATCTACAATGAATACTACGAGTGAATTTTATATGAAAGTAATATTTTTCTTTTAAAAACTTCTCTGGGATCAATATCCTATTCATTGATAAAAAAAGCCCACGTCAAAATTAAATATTAGGAAACCAATCACCTTCAATGAATATCGTGAATAAACACAATTTCGAGTTAAAGACTGTATTTTAGATCAAAGACGTAACAATTCATCGTGCAGAATCGTGGAGGCGCCTGGCGAATCGCATTTTCCCATTTTATTTTTTGAGTAGCAAACGAGAAATTTTCAACAGAAAAAAAGAATATAATATCTAATTTATTTGCAATATTGATTGCAGGTGATTGTTTTCCTCATATTGAGTCAATTTCGAGACCTTATACGATGTTTTGGCATTTCCAAAACAGGTAGAAAGAAAATCGTATGGGTCAATAGAAGTATAGACATTGTAGTCTAATTTCTTTAGATACTTTTCCATTTCAATTCAGTAACAAACGAGATATTTGAGGTGGAACACTTAATGGGGACTCCTGTATATGGGTGATTTTGCTTTGCCACATATTTAAGGTTTCCGATTTTAAAATAAACTTCATTTATTGTAACAATAAGATTCCCAAAGATTAAGATCAAGCTTTAGAAATTTAAGGTGAATGCAAAAAGATCATAAATAAACAATGCGTTTTTTAATCGAGAAAGTGACAAACTTTGAGGTGAAAAAATAGTTCTTACAAAAATAATGAAAGATTTACTTATTGTCTTCTAAAATTGTTTCTTGACTTTTTCAACATGTTTTTGTACCTCAATATTTTCACCTTTACTCGATCATACGGTCTCTAGTTATTATCCCTTACCATTCATTGCTGCATATACCTCTAGGGGGGTACAATGGATGAAATGTTAGAAGGAGAAGTTAAATGGGTGCCTATTATGGTTATTATTAGTAATGATAGTTATGTTTTAGGCTGTTCTTCATAATTATGTAAATTAATAATAATACTAAATTTTATTACGTGAATGGGAGGTTTACAAAACGAGCCGAAGATGAATGGAGAAACTCCACGAGCTAATAAATCGAATCAGCTTGACATTGGACAAGTGTTGAACTAAATTCAAATCCTCAATGTGCTTATTCTAAGTAATCTCTAAATTTTCAGATCGTTTCAATTTTCACTACTGAATAAATAATATTTGTGAAAACGTAGTTGCAAGTTTTGATAACCTACATAGTATATGTAGAATGTAGATACATTTTGTAATTTTAACTTTTATAGATACAATTAATTAATTAAAGATATAAAGGCAATCTCAGTTTGTTTTTAGTCCGAAAAATGTTTAGCCGACGACCGGGACATTTTTCGGACTAAAAACCAACTGAGATTGCCTTTATAACTTCAATTAATTAATTGTATCTATTAATATTTCTCAGTGATCCAATTTAGATTGATTTCGGTTAATCTAAATTTGAGTTTCGATATAACTTTTATCGTTAGTAAAGATGACGTCACATTGAAAAGTGACAATTGTATTCTGTAAAAAAAAACTGATAACGAAACAAAATAGATCTTATCGAATAGACCATCGATGAGAAAAAAGAACAGATTCTCTCATATAAGGAGATATCGTTCAAAATAACCAATACCTAATACATTCCTTGGCTACTTTTTTGCGTCTAGTCAGATGATGTAATTGGATTGCTCTATACCGCGTATATTATTTAAAAAATTGAAAATTTATTGAATTGAATTTTGTGTAGCTTTTGTCATTTTTAAGATATACCGCCAAGACAATCGATTTCCCAGTAGCTTTAAAATTTTAACACGTGTAAGGCCAATTTTATAAATCATGTACAATTATTTTTATTGATATTTACATAAATAGAAAAATATACACAAAATCACAGCATTAATAATAATGAAAACAATACTTATGCGTTTTGGTTTTTAAAGGCATCGATTGCCTCCTTCCGCATCCGTGCTATCCTTTTGGCTTGTTCGTATTTGTAATTTAATTGTTGCCACATATCCAACGTAATAATATCACACTGCAATAAAAAAACAAAATCGAAAGATAAGTAAACACCATATATAAGCGATTTATGCAAGTAATTTGGAGATGATAATAAGGATGAGATTTTTTTGTAAACTGGTTACTATGATGATAACAATTTCTTATTTCTGTTCATTAGTTATAACTGTAACATTATGAAAAAGCACAATTCGAACACATATTAACCACTTCGGTACGGCGCCCATCGGCCACGAAACCTTGCCCAGAGCCGACCCTCACCATCCGCACGCTGCCTCGTGCATCGACAGTTAATCTATCTTGCTCTTTTACAGATCTGTCACGAGGAAAGCTTTGAAGTACTGAAAGCTTGTTTTACATTACAGGCAGACATTAATTGTAAAATAAATCAGGAGAGCGTATGCTTTTATTACGATATTTCTAAATATTGACAATTATCTTTATATAAATGAAAAATTAGAAAATTTAACTTAAAATTTGTTTTGAAAATCTATTTTATCGCTTAAAAATAGGAATTTCTCTATCTGCTTTTGTAGAGCATAAGCAAATGTTGGATTAGGTGCAATTGCAGAGATAAGATAAAAGTTCTTGGCTGTCGACTAAAGTCGACGCTCGGCCGTATGCGTTCATATCACGGCCGTCGACTAAAGTCGACACTCGGCTGTACACGTTCATCTGTGGCTGTCGACTATAATCGACGCTCGTACCGAAGTGGTTAATTGTCACCTATTATAATACAAAGCTAACAGTTCAAAAATATCAGGATTTTTTAACTTTTTAAATTCGATTTCTGTCAAATTTAGTTAAGGGTGAATTTGCTTTGTAGAAACTTAAAATTGGCTTTCAAATTGGTGAAATAAAATGGGAAAATACTTTGTTCAATTTTGGGCCATGACTCATAATTTGACAAACAGTTTAGATCAAATATTAAAAAAATCATTAATATCATTGATTTTATATCATGCATGAAATAATAGACGAAGAGTGATTGTGTTGTTAGGTTTATAGTGTTGTAACACTATTTTTAATTGTAGCGAAAATACGAGGACGAATCCTGATTACTATACATGACGAATTAATGTCATCAGAGACATACAGTTAATAGAAAAAATGACAGTATTAGAAGAAATAATTATGGTGGTGACATTTAGAATGTTTGTAAAGATAAACTTTTAACACAATTATATGAACTAAAAGAAATTTTATAATGATGACGAATGTTGTAATAAAGATAGCATTAGTAGTGCCGAACAACAGAAGATTAGACTTAATATTAATAAATAAATTAAAAGGTATTTCTTTGAAGTCCAGTCAGAAATTCTTAATAAAATTTAGAAAATTCATTTCGAATTAAGGATGAATTGACATGAAAAACGAATACAATCAATCAATGAATCGAATAGTTAAAAACAAAATAATTTATAAATATTTGAATATCAAAAATAAAAGGAAAAAATTAAGTAATCAAGTTCAAATAAATTGTGAGAATTCAAATACAAAAGTTGAAGATTTAGAAAACATCATTACTAAATTTCAATCTGATATCGTAGAATTACAAATGGAGAATGATGAATTAGTTATAAATCATAAGCAACAAATTTTGGAATATCAGCATCAAAATAAAGAATTCAATACACAGATAGAAAAGCTTCAGACAGATTGTTCTAAACTTAAGAAATCTATTAAAGAGTATAAACACCGGACTTTTGCTCAAGATGGGCCCCTTAAGGAAAAAATGCTCATAATCTAATTTTATTTTACTCGTTTTTTAGTCCCTTGACATATATTACGTGTTAATATGTAGCGTCCGTTGAACAATAATAATTTTAAAATGTGGGGCAAGATGGGCCCCCTTAAAAAAATTTACTACTGTCGTTTTATTATTTAGTTTTATTTTACTTAACGTAATACTGAAGTTAACAGACATTAGACAACTTTTATGATTTTACTCAACAAATAAATAATTGTAAAAATTAAAATTAAAAAAAAATACAGGGGGCCTATCTTGTCCCCATATGTTTATAAATACCAAAAATTTTAGGGGGCCGATCTTGCCCCCCCTTCCCCTACATAAAACAATATTAATTTAACAAAAACATGGAAATACTGTCGGTAAAAATTGAAGATCTAAGCAACATCATTTGAAAGCTTGAGTACGGAAAGAAAATTAGAGAAGACTGAATTGTTCATTTACATAAACCACACGATCAACAACACCAGAGCTACCATCAACAAGAAGAAGCTCGAAACACTCAAGATGACGATTGCAAACTTAAATAACACCACCAATAAATTTGAATAGGAAGACAGAATATAGAAAGATCAATTTTTTATATTGCTAACAAAGTATGATCTACATAGACCACCTACAACAAGAATTTAATATAAAAACACTCAAAATATGAACGTTCTTGATATTAATTGAAAATCTAGACAACACAATCAGTAAACAAGGCTTACAAAATAAGAATCTGAAATTTAGAAATAGTCTATTAAAGAACAAGTGTCAGAAGTCTCCTATTATTGCACGAGTGCAATACATATACGACTTCTGACACGAGTTCTTTATACAATTTTTTCTATTTTGCCTATTTTGTGCCCTTTTTTGCAAAAAAAATGCAATATTTGATATTTAGGGAAATTGGTGGGAGTTGGTGTTACTGAAAAAAAAACAATTGAACATTCAGCTAGGAAACTTCAATTGTTTTATTTTTCACTCTTACTCAATTGTTTTTTTCGCCAAATTGCTTATTTAACAATGAGTGAAGAATTTTCATGTACTCCACCTGAAATAAGGGAAATTGCTGAAAATGCAGGAAGCAATTTACTACTCGATAAATCCAAAGATCAGTACGGAAAACGGTATATTAAGTATCTTGTTTTTATGATTTTTGACAGTTGTCAAAATCAATGAAAATGTTACCAACCTAGTGGGAAAAAAATCCTATATTTTACTTTTCAGCACTAGTATCGAAATGAGCTCATTTCTATACAGTAGCGAGTTTAATAATAGCGCTGTTATTGACGCAAAATAGAAAAAAGTAATTATACAACTGCAACTTTGTGAGTTAAAATTTAGCTAAAGAATTTTATTAAATTACGTTATATAGCGAATATTAAATTTCCAAACTAACCTGAATTTGGCAATCAGCTGTTGTTGTCGTTGTAGCTACTGTTGCTGGTTTGTCTTCTTTCTTCTGATTTTCCAAATGCCACTTGATTTCGACCAATTTTCTTATTTCGGATTCTTTCATTTTCACTGTATGTTGTAATTCACTAATCAAACTTGTTGCATCGATATATTTATTTAAATATTCCTTATATAGTTTCATACAGTCCTCTTCAGATTTCTTTAATTCTTTACATCGTTTACATGAAGCCTTTTGTTCGGAAATTACTTTTTCATAATGTTCTTTTAAATTGTTTATAGACGACTGCCAACATTCATAACCATTCTCATTATAATGTTTCACAATATCTAATGATTCTTTAACTATTCTCACAATTGTATTTAAATTATTATTATTATTGAATTTAAATATGTCATATTGTTCACAAATTTTTTTTGCATTTTTTAATAGCTGTTGTATAGCTTCCCCGATTTTCACATTTTGAAATAATGTATCAGCGTAATGAAGTTTAGCAAATGCTGTAATTGATGTTATATATGAGATATTCGATTCGATTAATATTTCAATAGATCTTTTATCTTGTAAACATTTTAATAATCGTCTTTCAGATGTTGGTGGTATATTCTCCTTTGACTCTACACTGTTAAGACCCAATTGTTGCTGCTGTTGTTGTTGTTGTTCCTGTTGTTGTTGCTGCTGCTGCTGTTGTTGCTGCTGCTGTTGTTGTAGTTGTTGCTGTTGTTGTTGTTGTTGTTGTTGTTCTTGGTGGTGGTGGTGATTCTGTTGCAGTAGATCATATTTTGCTTGTAATTCAATAATACGATCTTTATCTACTTTACTGTCTCGCTCAAGTTTAATTATAGTTTTGTTTAGATCTTGAACAGTAATTTTTAAATTATTACAATCCATTTGAAACTTTTCTTTCTGACTATTTAACGTTTTATGTTGTTGTTGATATGTAATAATCTGGTCTTCATTTTCTCTAATAATTTTCTTAAATTTAGAACAATCTGTCTGAAGCTTTTCTATCTGTATATTGAATTCTTTATTTTGATGCTGATATTCCAAAATTTGTTGTTTATGATTTGAAATTAATTCATCATTCTTCCTTTGTAGTTCCACGATATCAGCTTGAAAGTTCGTAATGATGGTTTCTAAATCTTCAACTTTTGTTTTCGAATTCTCATAATTTATTTGAAGGCTTCCAAGTTGATTCCTTAATTCTTTATTTTGTTTTTGATATTCGAATATTTGTAAATTATTATCATTGATTTGTTTATTTAATAATTCAACTTGTAATTTATAATTGTTTAACTCATCTAAACATTGATTGATCGTATTCGTTTTTCGTGTTAATTCTTCTTTAATTTGAATAGAATTTTCTAAATCTTCAATGTAGTTTTTAAAAACTTCATTCACACCATTATTGATGACATTTGCTTTTAGTTTATTTAAATTATTATCATTGATTATCAATGTTGATCGATCAATTTTGTTAAGGATTTCAGATTGTACTTCAATAAAATATTTATCGAATTGTTCATTAATATTAAGTATAATTTTTTGTTGTTCATCACTATTAATGCTGTCTTTATTACAAATACCATCAAACGATAAAATTTCACTTAATTTATATAACTGTGTTAAAACTTCATCGTTAGAAATATTTAAAACATCGTCACTATAATTATTTCCATTACTCATTTCATCTTCTAATAATTTAATTTTTTCTAGTAAATCGGCTTCTCTTTGATGGAATTTATTCGTCATCTGTTGTAATAAGAATTCGTCCTCATATTGTCGCTAAAATAGAAAATAGTGTTATAAAATTATAAACATAACAACAGAATCAACAACAGATAGTGTCTCATAATAAATACTTACTTGAGCTTTAATTGTAGTCAAATCAATCTCTAATTTATCGATAATATTTTGTTGTTGTTGTTGTTTTGATGTGGCATCTAGAAGTGCTTTCTCTAGATGGGAATTCTTTTCGGACAGTTCATTAACAATATCACGTTCAGATCTTGTAAAATCAATTAACTCATTATATCTATCTTCAGAATATATTGAACGTTTTCTAATCAGTTCTTTAGGTGTTGATAGATTATGAATGTCACGAAATGTGTCATCATTATTATCATCATCGACATTATTGTCTTCACCGTCGTCGTTAACTACACTACTATCATCACAACCATCACCCTCATCATCATCATCATTATCATCATCATTATCATCATCTTTTTCTTTTACAGTTGCTAATGCTGTTCGTCTTGATATTGTTAAAAAATCAGAATGTCGTTCACTATCCTCATCAAGTAGTTGTTTCTTAGATGTAAATGCGAACGTATGACGACGTTTCGGTACATTTATATCTGATGCGTCGTCCATACTATTATTGTGCTGGAAATTTCTCAACAATTTCAGTTGTTCTTGTAATCGCGAGATTTTCTTCGAGTTTTCATCTTTCTCAAATTCTAAATTTTTATTTATGTAGAACTGCTCGTCCAACTGCTCCAACAATTGCCTATTTAATTCTTCATAACGTCTCTTGGCAATAGCTTCCTCAGATAAAATTTCATTAATCACGGGTTTATTTTTAACACATTTTGCACGTTGCGCAAAATTCAATGTTGATAGTGTATCTTCAACTGATATTGATGTAATTGTTGTAATAATCAATGTATTAGAGTTGCCACCTAATGAATCTTGTAATAATCGCGTTAATTTTGAATCACGAAAATTAATAAACTCTTGATTATCACTCAGTTGTCGGATAACTAAACTTAATGTTGACAATGATTTGTTTATATGATTTCCTTCCTTGAAACGTGCTCCAGTTGCTTTCGTTTGTGATACACGTTCAGAACCGGCCAAATCAACAAAATTCAAACTTGAAATCTGCAATGCACTATCTTGAGAATCAAGATCACTATATTTCGTTGATTCGATTGTAATGCGAAAAATTGTATGCGAACGACTGCTGCGTTCATTCATATTTGTGCCAGCTGTATGACGATTTTTGTTGCCTAATTTAATGAAATCATTTACATCACTTGGTTTCGAAACGATTTGTTCGGTGGCACCTTTTAAACAAATCTGTCCATTATACAATTCACGAATTTTTAATTCTTGTGCTTTCGGATTTAACAAGTCTATCATTTTTTCATTGTAAATCTCAATATACGATATTCTCAACAGAAATTTCCGATGTATGCAGTCGTCAATATAATTAAAAATTCGTTCAATTGATAGTGACATAATTCCTTGTTCGGTCTCATTACCCAACATTGTAAACGTTTTACCCGAAGATGTTTGTCCGTAGGCGAAAATTGTTGAATTAGATCCATTCAACGCTTTATTTATAAAATGATCAACCGTTTCATTATAGATGTCTTCATTTGATTTGTTTGATGAGAAAACGTGATCTGGAAGTTAACAAGCAAAATATTAGATAAAATTTTCTATTGCATTCTTATTTTTTATAGGAAATAATTCCCGAGAAAAAAAAACAATACAAATTGCAAGGAGACTCTATCACATAATGGCAAACGAGATATTGTAAGAAATCATGACAACTTCCAATTTTTCCATTTGCTTGTTAGATTACAATAGAAGCGATATAAAATAGACGGTCAGAGATTCAATAATCTGAACAATCTTTATGTCGATATGAATTACCACCATAAATCAATTGTTTTGATAAAGTACTTTTGTATTGTCTGTTTCACCACAGAGATTCTCTCGTCAAAAAAGTTTGTTAATCAACAAAATCATGCAGTGCAACGTTAAAGAGCTTTACAGTCGGACCCACTTAAATGCAAAACCAGCTTAAACTTTCCGCTCCTTCGTGGTCCATTTTGCCCTACAGCAGCTTACTTACCACTTGATTAAATACCTAATTTTTTTGCACATTTTAACCTACAAACGATGCTTATTAATGTAGTATACTTTATTTGCTTGTAGTATCAATAATTAGGCAGAAAAACGATAAATACATTCTATAGCAGAAAATATTGAACATAATGCAACAGCTAATAGTGGTAGTAATGCTAAATTGTTTGTAGTTTATAGTAGTAACAAAAAATAGTTATTTACTGTACCAGGTGGTACAGGCCGCAGGCTGAGTAAGACAAATCCGCGAGCGGATAAAGGGACTTTACCACCGTATGCAGTACAAGACTTTTTTCAATACTTGCCCTAAAAACTCTCTAATTCATTCAATTTTTTTAATTTTCTAATAAGTTATGATATTAATTATTCATACAGTTGTCAATGGTTGTTAGTTGCTATTGAATCTCTGTAAACAACGAGCAATTGTTTTTGTTTATTTGCAGTTAGTTGCTATGATGTTGCTCGATGGTAAAGTGTTTTGTTTACTCAACGGTAAAGTAAACACTTTATCATTGAGGTGGATGAAGTGCTAATTTACTATCGAGTTTTTAGTCGATAAAGTAGGATTTTAACACCAAGTTGTATCGTTGTAACAACGGGGTTCAATCCTCATGCGGAGAATTTTTCTTTTATTTGTCGAAACAACTTTATTTTATTTTACTTTATAAATTAAAGAAATCAATAATTTATTGTTTTTCATTTCTGTAACGTATTTTTTTATTACCGTCAGTTATCATCTCCAATTTTCGATAAAATGATCCGATACGCCTGGTATGCGTCTAACAATAAATTTTTGGATGAAAGGGAAATATTTTCAAAAATTCTTATTGCATGAGGATTGAATCCCGTACTTTTGAGCGCGATACGACGACGCGACCACTTGAGCATAACTTAATAATACTAAACGGACGCAAAAAACTTTAAACGTTTTTTTTTTAATTGACTGGCTATAACATTTTAGTATTTTAATATGTTGTTAACCTAAAGGTATACCACAAGCCTGCAAAAGCTGGTTCCGAACTTCATTGCCGAGGTCGTGATTTTGAGAATTATATGATTGTAATTGTAGGCAGCTATAATAAAAACAGTGGCGTATAAATAGGGCTTGTAGAGCCCGCCGCGCGTGCGGGCCCCGAACTTTAGGCGGCCCCACAATGCTTAAAAAAGAAAATATTTTCAAAAATATGTGCTTATTGTGCAAAACCAAAAAACCAAAAAATTTTCTTTAAAAAAGTTGTTTACATATTAAATAGGTAGTATTCTAAAAACCTCCTATATACGAAATCTAAACTTCATAGAATCAATAGTACTTTTGTTCTTATCTTAAAAAACATATCTAGACAAAATGTATATTGTTAACATCACTAAAGAGATTTGAATTAAAACATTAGTGGAAATAAATGAAGAAGAAATTATTTTTAAATCAAGAAATCTTGCAAATAAGTACCCAGAAGATATTGTTTAGTAAATAATTAATTTGAAGACTGTAATACAGTCAGAACATTCAGATGTAGCAAGTACCTACATAAGATTTGGCAAATTTTTTATTCTTAAAAAATAGATGTATCATAAGAAGTTTTGATGACCTGTGCACTGTAACAATTATTTTTGATACTTCCTGTTACTTCTGCAACATCGAACAGGTCATTTTGGAAATTAAATTTGAAAAAAAGGTATTTGAGAAGCACAATGTCACAATCTCGACTTAAATCTTTGAATGAAAATGATTACACACAAAATACGACGATATTATCATCGAATTTTTAGTAAAAAAAACGAGCTTTTGAATAAACATATTATTAAAATAATTGTAAATAGTTCAAGTGTGTAACAAATGTTTATGAGCCAAATTAGTATCATTTTGAAAGTAATATATTGGGAATATAAGCAACTTAAATAATATTATTTAAGTTGCTTATATATATAACAAAATATTTTGTTATGGATCACCTTAATTTGTGGTAGTTCTTTTTTTAAAGGGGGCCCCCCCGAACTTTTTTGCGGGCGGGCCCCAAGTAGCTCAGTTACGCCACTCAATAGAAACAAGACTTTTATCCAAGTGATATTAATAGCTTATAAATTAATTGATTACATAGTTTTTGCCGAAATACAGTGAAACTTCTATTAACGGACACTCCTTTTGAGTGGGCACTTCCTTTATGCGGACCCTTTTATCGGTCTCGAAATTGTATACAGGGATTTATTAATTAATCGATCTCTCTTGAACGGACACGGGCAGTCGTTCGATTATTATTTAGACTTGCCTGTCTCTCTTATGCGGAAAATATTTATCTTTGATCCATTACTTGAGCGTAGATGTGTCGATGTTTACACGACATAAAACTAATATAACAATAAAGATGTTTTTTTCTCTAGCTTTGATAGTGGTCTGTCCACTTATTTGCTGATTAAATTGTCTGCAGTTTTGTTGGTGTAAAGTGGAAAGACATTTGTTTAAAATTCTATGAAATATTCTATTTACTAGTTTGTTTTATCGATTTTCAAACGTATTTATTAGTTTATAGCTTGTTATTACAATGTGTAGTGTTTTTGTGAATTTATTTATGTTGCAAGTTGTATGCCCTGTACTTTTTCTTGTAGCGTTTCTTTTTTAAATTTTTAGACAAATATGGCACCTAAAAGAAATATTTTAAGCCTAAAGCACGGAGTATAGATAAACGAGTCCAAACGGTATAGGGCGTATAGGCTTTTTCACGATATTTATGTACATAAAAATGAACCCAGAAAATAGTACATTTTTCTGTCACTCGCGGCGCTAAGATCAGTAGCGTACTGTTATAGTGGTCGCCTGGACTTAGTAAATTTTGACTTATAAGCCAAATTACTTTATGGTTGAGGTGCACAAAGAAAATTTTGTACCGTAATTTCTATGAATAGCAATTTTGTCCGCATCTGGTATGAGTTGTAAATTATCCGTTGCTATTCATGTAAATTACGATAGAAAATTTTCTTTGTGCACCCCAACCATATGGCTTATAAGTCGAAATTTACTAAGTCCAGGCGATCACTATATCGTCCTTAATGAATACTCTGCCGATCGTAGCGCGCTCTGCCGGCAAAAGTTTTGTCCCTAAACTCGTGCCATAATTTTAACATTACGTTCGGACTACTTTATCTATACTCCGTGGCCTAAAGCAAAAAATCGAAATCATTGAACATAACAATCATTTGAAACTTAGCACGCACAAATTAGCAGTGAAATTCAACATATGCAAAACAGGCGGCTAGAATTATAGCAGAAAAAGATAAAATCATAAAACAGTGGCAGTCAAACAGCAATTCTAAGTTGAAAAGGCGTCTTTTCAAAACTGAAGGTCTAAATATTGACCAACTAACCTATAATTGGCTCGTTAAAACTAGAAATAAAAATATTCCTTTGTCGGGAACATTAATAAAAGCAAAGGCAAAAGAACTTGTAGAAAGTTTAGGAAATCACAATTTTTCTGTTTCTACTGGTTGGCCGGATAAGTTCAGAAAACGTCACAACATCCAGTACCGAAGGATTTGCGGTGAAGCTGCTAGTGCCAATAGGGGCTTTTACACTAAGAAAGTTTTGCGCAGATTTTAGGAGAGACCAGACTTTTACAGAGACAAGTCTCTTAGTGTGAATGCAACGAAAGACCTAGAGACTTTTACACATACTTTTACAAAGACATTTGGAGAAACTTGTCTGCGGATTTGTGTCTTGTCGCCTTCAGACTAGAGAGACAAATCCGTGCGAATGAAGTCTGCGCGAAAAAAGGAGAGACTGACGTGGTCTGCGCAAAATAGCAGAGACAAGTCTCTCCAAAAATCCGTGAGTCTGGTCTTTCTAGTCTGAACGCAAATTATTTACGAGAGACCAAAGACAATTCACGGTCACTCTAAAATTGTCGATTATAAGGATAAAATATATATTCTTCTTTTATATTGGAAACTTTCTTCAATCACAACTCCAGAACCATTTAATCGATTTTAACATTTTTTTGTTTAATATATTTCTGAGAGTGATTCCTAAGCAGTACAGGAGAGATTTTTTTTATATCTACCCTCAATTGTTAAAAAATTACCCCATTTTTTGAATATTTAATAACTAAGAAATTATTAGAAAATTCTAAATTTTCTCTCAAACACCTCATAGACCTTGATACTAGCTATCGTTTACAAAAACGAAAAACTTTCGAAAATGACCCAATGATGAGTTATTATTGAAGAAAAATTGAAAATTTTAAAGTTGACGCCTTCCATCTGGCACCGCCTTTAATAATGATATATGACGTTGACTAGGTTGACAGCTACCAATAGAAATGATGATCGCTATATACAATTTCTTCTATATAAGTGATCTAGAAATTCTCTAGCCAGAAGATTTATAATAGCAGGTAAAGACAATTTCAAAATATGTCGACAAGGGTCTTTTTTGGCTTAAATTATTAAAAGAAAATAAATAGAAATACCCAATGTTTATTTTAGAAAAATTAAAACTAATGACATATAATTAAAGGGCGGATTGAAGGTCATTTGGCTAGAATTACAATGCTCGAAATGCACCATTGGCGTAGTTTAATTTTAATGCATGTATTTACATAAACTTATAAGAAAAAACACGTAGAACAAATCAAAAAAAAATGTGTTCGTAATTTTAAAGTTTTTTTTTATTTATTTTTGTCAAAAATTGTTGTTTTTTTTTAATTTTTCAGCTTGTTGCCGCTGACGAACCGTGTTTTAAAGAATGAGAGAGAGCGACCAGAAATTCATATAAATACGGTACAACAAGGCACCTGTTTTTTCGCCGTAACCTAGCGACGTCACGGTAGCAGTTCATCTGGTCCATTGCTTTTCTATGTGCGGGGTAGTTCGGACTTTATTTGTATAGAGAAACGTTTCACAAGAAAAGGTAGAATATACAAGTGCAACAGCTTTTGCCGATACGCTCTATACGAAGACTAGAATTTAATTATATGTAAAGGGCGGATATCTGCTCCAAGTTGGAGCAAGGCAAATTCTAGTCTGACAAACTCGTATAGAGCGTATTGGCAAAAGCTGTTATACTTGTATATTCTATCTTTTCTTGTGAAACGTTTCTCTATACAAATAAAGTCCAAACTACCCCGCACAAAGAGAAGCAGTGGACCAGTTGAACTGCTACCGTGACGTCGCTACGTTACAGCGAAAAAACAGGTGCCTAGTTGTACCGTATTTCTATGAATTTCTGGTCGCTCTCTCTCATTCTTTAAAACACGGTTCGTCACCGGCAACAAGTTGATGTTTCTACCATAGAAAATTAAAAAAAAAAACAATTTTTGACAAAAATAAATTTAAAAAAAAGTTTAAATTTATGAACACATTTTTCTTGATTTGTTCTACGTGTCTAAATGAAGAGGCTCTGTGATGAAACAAAATACAAACCAGAATCTGCAAAAACGACTAAATCCATCCAACAGAAATAACAAAATATTAAATAATAGTCCATTTCTTAGTCGTCTAAAACTAAAATCTGTTACAGAAAACCCCTTAAGCTGTCCCTTGTTGCCCCCTATTGGGATACAATACGTATGAATTTATAACAGATCTATATCTTTGATTCGTGCTCCTATTCCCCATCAGTCCCATAACATAAAATAAATGATATACGCCTATTCGGCATTCTTACCAAAAGTAAATGGTTCACCAACTCTTTGGCCACTTCCATTAATCTGAAAGATATTATTCTCCTGTACTGTCCATTGTGGCTTAAGTTGTTTTTGTAATTCTGATGAAATGAGAGGACGAACCCGTATAGCAACTTTAATATTTGTTGTTGACATATTTCACAAAATTTATATAAAATTGAATGTACACAAAACAAAAAAATTAAAACAATTAAAATTAAAAAGAATGTTCTAGTCAACACGATAAAACGTAGAATAAAAGACACCGAACAAAATGTTGGAATTTAAAGAACCGATAACGGACAAAACATGTTACTTTTCAAAATGACCGTTTGTTTGGCAATTTGACCAATCAAATACAACTAGTAACTTTTTTGGTAAATGTATTAGTACCAACCCAAAAATATAGCGGTAAATTCAAATAATCCATTACGACAGGCGACGATCCACTGATGCTGAGTTGGACTTTTAATCTTTTTACAAAGTATTGAATATTTTAAGAAGAAAAACAACAGGGTAGATGTGTAGGTAATGAAAGTTCATAAGTGTTTTTAATTAAGCAGTAAGAACTACATTTAACTAAACACTAAGCGCTTTAATTAGTCAATTGACATTTTGAGGTTAACTTACACAAATTTCTAAACATGGAAAAGTTTTTGAATTTTTTAGTACAAAGTAAAAAGGCTTTAGTATGCATTTTCTCAACAATAATACAAAAAAATTCTTAATGCCTAAATTTTAGGAAAACTTAGACCCATACAGTAACATTCACATTATCTTGGGCAACGAATCGTGTGATTTGGAT
>JAEDXX010000297.1:0-89850 GCA_021725515.1 Epicauta chinensis | reverse complement strand
TACAATTGTGTCACAAGAACAGTGTGTCCCTTGATTCAACTCAGTCTTCGTGTGACCACACAGGCACAGGCAGCATTGGATGGACTTTTCTCCATGGGCATTTTCGGAGAAGATTATTATATTAGGGCCGCTACAAGTATGCCATAACAGAGAAATCGACACATTCTGACATTCTTGAAATTTGCATCCAAAAAAGAATTGCTGAATCCACTGGTATATTGAAAAGTTTTGATAGAACTTACTTTGTGGCCGGAAAATCCTAGTAAAATTCGACTAAAAGTGTTTGTGAGGCACTCAAACATGTTTTGATCGTTCTGCTTGGGTAACCTCCCCAATGACTATTATCTATGCAATGACCGCCTCCTATTGATCAACAGGGAAAACTTCACTGATTGATTAGTTTCCCAACAAAGAGCAGTACTTTGTTTTCCCTAAACCCTCAGTATGCCATATTAGGAAACTTTACCCTATTTATGACAACTATTAACCTTGACTAAGTATGCGTATCTTAACAACAATGGGGAGCGTCTAACTAAATAATAAACTCCTCCTATTCGACCTTCTCTGCCAACACAATTGTTCTATCGTCATCCGTGAATAGGAGGAGATTTCGTCCCACTTTTCTTCTTAAGTGTCTAGTAGAATTTGGTTCCCGGTATGTTATCTTAGGTTGCCTGATTCTGATTAGACATCTATTGGTGTGATTCTAAAACTAATTAAACTTATTTAGTAAGCAGATTACTATTTTGCAACATCAATTGCTGTCACTAGATGGCACTTGCTGAATAGACAATTACGAGATAATTACTGAATATATAACAGACATACGTTTACCAAACTATTCAACCAGACTGTAGCACTATCAACGAAGATCAATAGAGTTGAATATGTCGGATTGATAGAAATTCAAGCTAAACAAACGAAGAGACTGTCAAATTTCAAAATTTCAATCAGAATTTTTTTAACGCATTAACAAGTCGAAATTTCAAGTATTTGCTTTATTTTAAGTGATTTTTTCAAAAATTCAACAATTTGCAAATAATTCATTTTTACATATTGGTCTATCTATATAATAAGCACAGATATATATATTTACAACGGTTTGAAATTAGAGATATTTATAATATGAACGGTGTATAGAGTTTGCGCTAAACGACAGATTGAGAATCAAATTGTTCACTTGCAGTTGGGCTCGGGCTAGTGGGGTTAAGTGCGCGTTAGGTCGTGTGCTTTTGCACGACACTTTAAATTTACATCAGTCGAACGAATTCATATCAAAAAAAAAGAAGAAGAAAATAAAACGGAATTATCGCCTAGATAAAAACGAATTAAAAATATTTATTTAATTGATATACTGTGTGTATTTCCCTATAATCGAAATATCTATTTATTATTAATAATAATTACTATTTATTTGAGTAAATACGAATAATATAAGCAAAGCAGAAAAAAAATGATCGCCACCGACGGTTACAATAACGTTGATCAGTTCTCTGACGGATATATGGAACAAGAAGAAGAATGGGAACGTGAAGGTCTCCTGGACCCGGCTTGGGAGAAACAACAGAAAAAGGTGAGTTGATTTAAATAAAACTGGAAATTATGCTGGAGCGAAAGCGATCGAAATACATAACCTCAAAAAACGATTTGTCTATTATTCAATAATTCAAAATTATAACAAGCCAAAAGCCCCCTGAAAAACGTAACTTTATCTCATCGAACTATTTTTGGCACACGTACACGAAATAATCGTATATAACCCGTTGAGTTTCAGTGATGTAATTATTTGTTTGGTGTCGTCTTTAAATTAGGCCTCCTCGAATTTATAAACAACTCAGAGATGCCCGATGATGATGATGTTGTTGATGATGATGATGATGATGATGATAGAGTGAGATAGATAGAGGGCCGGTTCTATTAAAGAAATTTAAAGAATCTCGAAAATTCCAACAAATTATTACAAATTCTTATCTACCTTTGATTATTTATTTATTACAGTTGTTTTCTTTTCAATTTTAATTTGTACAAAGGACAGTTGCGCATGTTAGACAGAAAGAGACAGTAAAGTGACGGCGGCGCTCTATTACCCTGTTTAAAATGAAACAACAATATAAGGGGGGTGTGTGGGAGTGAGATGGTGATATTCAGGCGTCGGATTTCTCGACGTCTCCTTACCAAACATGGTTTCGAACGTTAGAAATAACTATTAGAAAATTTTTAATAATTCCCCCAACGTTTCGTCCTCTGTTCTTCTTTTGCTTAACATTAATCATTTAAATAAATATTTATATAAAAATCGAATATTTTTGCTGTTGGTGTGTTTCGAATCAAAATTTGTTAAAAATATTGATTAATGTTGTTGGGTCCCCCCCGCCCCAATTAAGGGAATATATGATGAAAGTTGATGGAATGTGTTTGTGGATAGTGTAGAGAGAGCGTCGGCGTCGACTCGCTTAGCTAGACGCTATTTTAAATAAACACCCACGTATTCCTCACCAACACGGTCTAAATATAATTCAATTACATTTTTTTTATGTATATCGTATGTAGATGTTATATTTAATGTGTAAATTGACGAAATCGGTGATATAAAAAAATATATCTATAGAATTTCAACATGTGCATCATAAGAAAATGACAAATTGGTCCATGTATCTATATTGAGGTGTTTACCAATCTTTAAAATATCTGAGGTTCATATTACAAATAACAGAATCTATTGGTGATTAATTATAAGGATCTTACTACTTTGTAGTTAATTAGTGTTCTATAAACAAATCAATATTATTATCTTATTAAACCTATGATTGCAGTTTTTACTATTTCGAGTATTTATTATAGAAAAAACTTTCTAAAAAAAGGCTAGAAAATAAAAATTTTGTTGAATGAGTGAGGAAACATTTCGTTCTAAATTCGACACCAATGCTCTACCCTTAACGATGACCTTTTAATTACCTTTTAACCCCAAGACTGTTTTGTCTTTTCTTCTCTACACAAATCTTTTTCATGGAGGTAGTCTTTCGCATCAGCTTAAAGTTCTGGAGGTATCTGGGCGACCCTAAGATCAAACTAAACATGATGGTATTGATCGTTTTTTATATTCCGTTTCATAACACATCGTCAGACGTCTCTCTTATATTCATAATCATCTTTCTCTTTCATCTCAAAAGCCACCATCCGGAAGCCGTGCTTACAGACGGGCAAAGTTACATGAAATTGCTCTGTTACATACTGAAGTTATTTAATTTGTTGCAACTGAAAAATATTTGGATAGGGCCCTTTGTAGCTCTATTCTTTTGTTAAGATTTCCTTATGTAGCTGGATTTCCTCTAAAATCTTTCAAACCTTTAGGGTAAAATTGGCCTTGAATCGCAATCTAAAAAAAGATATTTTAATTATTGTCTCTGTGTGCATATATAAGAAATTATGTCACCTTTCTTTTAGCTTTTAAATTATTTGTTCCGTCTTTCCTATGGCGCTATAAACGTACAAGCTACTGAATAAAAACAGAAATAGAAAATAGACCAAGGTTGTTTATAAGAGAAGAATGTTACATTATTGACGTAACATTATTTTTTTTAGAAAGAAAAAAAATCCAAGTTGAACGGATTCAAAAATTTACAAGACAAGACAATTCCTGTGCCAGCTATTTATCCTTCAACATGGGAACATTGTGAAAAATTTGACAGGAATTCTGAAGCATTTCGGTAGCAATTATAAATGTTCTTTTGATGCTCAATCACTATTGTTTGCTACTAATACAGAAAAATTTCTATTATTTTTTGTAGATACATCAATTTGTTATACAAATCTAATCAATATTTCTTAAAATAGTCCTTTGTTTGTATTTTAAAAATAACTTCTCTAAAATTTTCCTCAAATCTATTTAAAAAAGAGGCAGATTATGATGATTCATTCGTTGTTAGTTTATCGACAGAGGATCGAAATTGGTGACTAATAGATAATAGAATTGGAGACATTTTATGTACAATTCCCATTATTGAAAGTAGCTGAGAGATTCTTTGATGTCCATTAACCCCAATAGTTGTCTGTATCATATGCTTTAAAAAATATGCATCTAAATTTCGTTGTAGAAAGACGCGATGACGAATATAATCGCCAAGTACAGTTATAACCATCAACATTTTTCACCCTTTTCAACGGTACATACTGGACATCTTTTTCTAACTGTGGGGTATTTTAATTTGGTCTTTTATAAATAAGAATTAAAGCCTCACGTCCAAGTGTCGCTGTACACTTTTTTAATTATGATTTATAGAAAAGAAACATCTACTGTTTCACAATCTTATAGATAGGAAAAAAACGCATTTGTAGATTGTAACATAGGGCAAAAAAAACGGACATGATTTGTCGTCCTTAATAATTCATTATCGGTGGTCTAAATTTTTGTATCAGAGAAACAAGTGTAAAGTATCTGTGCAAAGATTTGGATTTTACTAATGAATACTCATTTTTTTGTACATGTGTATTACAACAATAGCTACAGATTCCTAGTGACGAATACGAGGCAATTCTCAGTCCTTGCTCATCATCCTTGTATAATTTTGTAGAGTCACCTCTAAAAAATATACTATCTACTATTAAACAAATAGTAGGTACTTCTTATGTTTATCATAATTTTTATGGATATTTTTGTACATATAGACATACTGAGTAAAAATATATATCATACTGAATTATATAGCATTAAATATGTATGCACTGCCATTTAATTCTGTGAAACATCATATAAAAATGTCAAATGTTTTCTCAGGTGTAACGATTTACCATTCTCTGTATCTGTCTGTTTCTTTCATCGCTTTTCGATGAAAGAAATTCAGCAAAAACCGGAAGGATGTGTGGTATTTTTTGTCACTCATTCTTTTTTTTGGACTTTGTGTACTTTTATAATTGTTTTATGTTGTATTATAGAAAAAAAAATTGTTTATTTATCGAAAAAAGTTTGTTGAAATCTTTTCCGTATCAATGAACTTATCTATTAAAGGGTTTGTCGGTAAATACATAGTTTTTATTTGATTTAAAAACTTCGAGGTTGTCTTTATTGTTGTAGTTAGAAAATGTTCAAATTGAAAGTGTAAAGTTTAATGTCAGTTATCTAATTCGCATAACTTTTACTACCTAATTAATCACGTGATCTTTTTCAAATGTTCCAATAAAAGGTCAATAATTTAAGAAATGAGTAGCTTTCTAATATTTCGGAGTGATTGGCGCTATTCTTTTTGTCATCATATGCAGCGTATGTTGAGTTAATCGCAACAATTGTTGTCTTGTTAATTGAATTCGGTTTGTGTCCCTTTTTATTTATGGATTATCTATTGTTAACAATTTTTTCTTAGAAATCTGACACTGACTGGCTGTGGAATGATGCAGAGTTCTAACTGCCCTGCTTTTATTTAGTTCCTTACATAAGCACCAAAAAGCTTTAAGAAGGGTTTTTAAAAATTCTTCTTAGTATGAAAGTTCGTAATTTTCAAGTTAATAAAAAATCTTTTAAAGAGCCGATGTAGCAAAAGGGAAATATTACGGATTAACTATTGAACGCGAAGTTAATAAGCAAAAATATATATTTTGCGTGTACCTCTTTCTGGCTGTTTTTAAGGATGTCTCAACGATTTTCCGTATACTTACATATCGATCGTCGCCTAAACTGCAACACTTCGTATCTGCAATTTGACAAATTTTACAGGGGAGACATAAAACTATGTAATAAAGTAGAATCAAAATATTTTTCGTAAATTTTTGATTGTATTTAAATAATTTTCTAATTGTCTACGTTTCTGAGATGTTCCACACATATATATGACGAAATAAGCTACCAGTGTGCAAAATATCTCATTTTCAAGAAAAAATGCTTATACGAGGTTTTGCAGATTAGGCGACGATATAGAAAACGCTTCTTTGATGTAAATTTCATAATCTGTAACAGAAATTATGGAGCATAGATGTAACCGCTCCCTCAGTCCAAGAGCAATCCACAGTTCCCTGTCTAGAGAGCACTACATTTCCTATTCGTTAGGTGATGAATCTCATATTTTCTGCTATAAGTAAAAAGGAAGCTACCAGATCAAAGAAACCTGCTTGGAAGGACGCGCAAATAATTTTACAAAGGCATGCACCGACTTTGAATTTGAACATCCGTTATACAGCATTGTCTCAAAAATTGAGTATTTTAAGTGCTCTTCTTTTGGGCTCGTCTTGGAAATTATATTGTTTCGATACAAGATCGACTTTAGAAATCAACCCGTTTTGAAAACCAAGCAATAATTAAATGAAACAAAGATTACTGATAGGGCTGGCTTTTTTCAGAGAGTATCAGATCAATTGGTTAGATATTGTTTGTTTCGTTTGAAAATCACTTTGAAACCTAGTTCGAAACAATACTTCCAAGTAGTTTTGTTTGATGATTTCTCCTAAAGTTTCTCGTTTTCTACATTCATTTTAAAATATGTTGGAGTTTATGAGAATTTGTATTTAAGAAAGAGACTTTCCTTCAAATAAACATTGTGAGATTTTCGAAACGCCATTAACAGGAAATTAGAATTCTGTTAGTAGAAGAAAGTAAGTGAAAAGTTCAAAATTAACTTTCACATATTTCCATTTGATTTGTCGTTTTTTCGATACACCTATTTTAACAATTTACGTATTTACATCGATGTCGTCTAAATTATTCATAAGACAACAACAAACAACATCCATAATAATAATAACAACAATAAAAATGGAAACAATTATCATATAACAGTTTACATAATCCAACCTTGATATTAATAGAAAGCACAATAAATAGTGAATTTAAAATAGTATTGGAAAGTTATGTAGAACTGTATATTTTTTTGCATTATCAGTTCAACTTTATTTCTATTGTTTCTTTGTTATGTAGGTACATTTATTTCGACGACCTTGTTATAATTCCATTAAAGTCCATTGATAACAACAAATATAGTACCTTATATTTTTAATTTCAAATTTAGTACTTTTTAATATTTCATAAACTGAATTTTAATTGACGGGAATATAGATTTTTCTTATCAGAAAAACAACTGTTAGTGGGAATATTTTTAAATTTGTTGAACCGGTATTCTGTTGTTATTGTTGTTTCTTATTATTATAAATGGAGAGTCAAAGAAGCCATTTCTCAGCTTGTTAGACATAGAGGAATATAATGTAAAAAAAAGGAAATAAGCAGGAAGAGATTTCATTATAAGTCTTCATTTTATAACTAATTAAGGACACAGAATTGTTCAGAGAATTTGATTGCATTTTCCATTTTAATTAAGATTTTTATTATTGATCGTTTCATCAAGGAAAAATGGTGAGAATTTCATAAAAATCCGTTATTACTAATATTTTACATCGGTAGATTAGTATATAATTGGGTATTGTTGTTGTTTTTTTTTTGTTGATTTTATTGAAATATATTCAAATAGAGACGGTTGTTATTTATTGTTTCAAACATCTGTATGTACTTTATGTAGGTTGTAATGAATGTACCGTAGTGTCTATCTTCCACATGGTAGATATCAAGTTTACAGCAACTTGTCTTATATTTTGTCTAATCGACAATCCAGAGAAATTCTACAAGAAATCTTTTAATTAATCAATTAAAACCGGATGTTTAATTATTGTCAACAACTAACAAAAACATGATTAAAGCGAAAAACAACACAAATATTTGTGATGTGAATAAGTGCGGTTGACCTACCTTTTTGATTTGGTTTTACACTCTGTCTATTTCGATTTTTGTTAAACCAAAACAATACAGATTGCTGTATTTGTAATTTTGGGTTTTTCCAGTTGCTTCAAAGTCTAAAGTCAAGTCGCAACAAACGAACTGTACCTATATTAAAGTATTATTTTATAGATTTGATGGATTTTAAGGTGCTATTCGCATATAGTAAATAGCTTGCGGCAAAATTGTATTGCAGCCATCTAGCAACGATAAGCTGCTTGACTTTAGGCAAGATTGTTTATTTTAAATTTAAATAAATTCATTTGTTAAGTTGATTGATTCTCTGCGGTTTGGCATTTAATTTCAATTATTTTTAATAAGTTGTTATCGTTAATTATGCCTAAATAAATAGGTCAAGGTACTGAAAACAGTCAAGGTTAATTCATACTGTTAAAATAGTGCAAAATCTTGACATTGTTTCCAGTTTTCAACTTTTAACTTTAGTATAGTGGAGATTATTGACTTGAATGTACAGTAACCTTTCATATATGATTAATATGAGAACTAACAGTCGTTAAATGTGATTATAATAGGTGTTGTAAATGCACCTGTAGGATCGTTTCTCTTTCTTGATTTACACTTAAGATCGACTAGAATTAGCTGTTTTGCTTGCCGAGAGTTGTATTTGTAAATTGAGCAGCAAATAGAAAGCATTTCCAAACGCTTAAGTTCTACTCTATATTATATTATTTCGTCGACTAAAATAGTGAACAAAAATTTACGCAAAGACTCCTTAATTCTGTGCTATTAAATTTGTATGAACTTTTTAATGCAGACACAAGAAGTTTGGCTTAAAGGTGAGCGAACGTACATAGTTAGAAGCGTCGTAAGAGCGCGTCCAATTTGCAGTTATCAACTATTTCTCTTATTAGATAGTTCTATGTTCGACCAGATGTTCCTAACTTATTATTCGTATAATGTCTTGAAAACTAATCATAATTTTTCTTGCTCAACGGTAAGAGTTTCACTTTATACATATATCAAATTTAGTATTCGAATTTTTCCTTTAGCAAATGCTAATTCAGTCTTGGCTAAATCTATTCAAATAAATGCCTACTTTGTGTATCTATGCAAAAGTCACAACTTATTAAATTCACTAAGTTACGATGTAATGTCAGTGCTAGGTGTTAAGCAAGGAGGAAAAACAATGTTTTGTTATCTTACAGACGTCTTATTTGGTACTATGTTCAATTGTTTTCATCTTGATTATAATGACAATTTTAAAAATTCATTGAGTCGAATTTTGAGAAAAAATGGGATTATCTTTTTGCAGACCATTGACTTCCTTCCATATATCTACCGGGCAAATGGAAAAATTGAGTTATTCAGTGGTTTCATTTTATAATTCATTAACATTCCACTGTGATGGATGAAACACGAAATAAATTTTTTGGTTCGTTACTTTTCTTAATATTAGAGTCAAAAAATATCCGAAATATTATTCTATCTTTGGTTTTTACTACACATATGCTGCAGGGAAAAACTATTCATTTATGACAAAGACACGAAGAATTTGCCATGACCTCGGTTACGTCTTTTGATGAGCAAATTTACCAATTTTATGTTGGGAAAGTCTGTTTTATTTTGACTCATATGAGAACTGGAAGGGTGAGTGCGGCAGATACTTTTCTCCCTCTATATTTAAAGGGGATATTGAAAATGAAGCGTAGGGGTGGATGTATCATGAAACAAAGCTTAAACTCTAGATTCCCATTCGAAGGGACGCTTTGTAAGCATAATCTTCAATCATACCATAACGTTTGCATTTTTGTTCAATTTTTGTTAAGTCCTAATCTGCCCCCGAACAGGAGGGGCATATATTTTGCTTATTTCTTCACTAAATACAAGAAAATTTCCACGTTAGAAACGGTTCTGTAACCAATCTGGCCCGATTTGCATATAATTGCGGTACAATTTTATGTTCGTCCTAATAAAACTATTACTGTTTAATTCTGGAAATTAATGAATGAATTTCCCAACAAATTGCGGTCAGAAATCGTATTCTCTAAATAAATATTTAAGAATTTAGGTTAACTTGAAATAGAAATAAAAACCACCACAAAAAAAGACACAACAACGAAAACAAAACAAAATTACAACAGAGTTGGTAGTCATTTTTCAAAAATACATCACATCTAAACAAATTGGCGTCATTTTTAGTTAATAATCAACACAGAAAAAAACCCACATAATTTCGAAATGTCTTTCATTATTTATTTTTGTAGTTTAAATTTAAGTTTAGAAAATAAACGTTATTTTTATCGTTCCTTTTTTTTATGTATATATTTTTGTTCGATAATTCTAAATTCTAAATATATGAATCATACATTATAGAGAAATTCCTATAATTTACTATTATCAAGAAAATTATATGGGGGAATTTGTACTTTCAAATTGAAAGAATTTATAAATCCTCTTTTATGTAAATGATGGATCAGATTACTGCTGCTGTATAACGGTGTTTTGATCATTTTTTACATATATTTTTTTCAACTTACGGGACCTACCATAACTGAGATATTATAATCAACATCAGTATTATAAAAACACATCAGATGCCCGATTAATTAAGAAATATTTATTGAAATTAAACCGATATTTCCATTGAAAATTATGTACAAAGTTGATCTGCAATTGCAAATAATCCATATGTTATAGGTTGTGATTTAAGAAAAATATTCTTGCTCCTGACATAATTATTATTATTGTTAATAGTATTATTATTATTATGTAGCGTTACGGACCTTGCCTTGTTTTTCTCTAACTCCAGCGTATGTATAAATATCTACATACATTGGCTTATTGCCCGTTTTTTGCATAATTTCAATCTGAGTCAAAGCAACATCAGCCGATTAACAAAATTTTTACATAAATTGGAATCTGTTCAAAACCTTTATTAATAATTAGAGGTGTTATATTACTCATCATTACTATTCTCTCTGTGTGTTTATGTGTGTTTTATAACAGAAATTATTTGCCAGTTTTATGTGGAATTCATTGAATACCAGAAAAATCGATTTGTATTGAACAATACGTGTATATTTGTAACTTGAAAATAAAGTAGTAACAGCTGTTTGCCAATTTCAGTAGAACCCCTTATATTTCATTTTGTTACACTCTATACACACGTACACATAAAATTTCGGAATTATTCTCTTAATATAAAATTCTAACAAATTGTTGTATTTGTTTTTTGTTTTATTCATAAACTATGAAATAAAATGTTAACAAAACAATTTTCTGCTAGGTTTACTTTTCGCTGATTTAGTCTATAATATTATGGAATTTTTAATTTCAATTTAATAGAAAAGAATTATTTCAAGTAACGATGTGTGAGAAATAAAAACCACGAATTCTTCCTTATTCGGAAATAAGTTCTAAGAAACCTATTTTGTTTATGTTCTAATTATTATTTGATCAGATATTATTATAATTTCAATGTTTATAGTTTAGTCATCTGTTATAATGGCCAACAATCGATCTATTTGTTCAAAAATAACGCCTACGCTTTATTTAAAGAGAGACTTGAGTCAACAGGAAAACGATAAATTGACATGTTAAATAATAATATAATAATAAAGGAGAGGTATAAAATATATTCCAATTTTCGTTCATAAATAAACATTAGAAAGTTTCCAAACACAACTAATTCAAGTCGCGGTTATTCTTCATATGCTTAACATTCACTTAAAATTGCGTCCTCAAAGGAATACGTTAAGCATTGTATACTCTACCCACTGAGAGAACGGACTTTTTTGGCATCCTAGTGACCAATTTGATAGAACAAAATTTCCTATATTTAATTCTAAACTCAGCTCTTTGCAGCTCTTCTAAGTATTTGGCAGCCCTTTTACCTAACGCATTGAAGAGGGAAAACTCAGATTTTCTGTGAGAACATTTTTTGTTCTATTTATTGAATATCCAAGTGGCTCTTGCCATTACCAAAGAATATTTTTAGAGTATTTATAATTTTGTTGTCACAATTTTCGTATTTTGTAAGTAATTTTGAATTTTCCATCATACAACTAGTAACTTGTCTAATTACAAAAAAAGACCGTTTACTTGTTGGATTTACTGTACTATAGTCCATACATGAATTAGTAAGACAACTCTTAAGCTCGGCTTTTTGAAGTTTTTCGTTGTGGTAGGTAAGCTCTTGCTTGTTTAAATGGTAGCATTTAAGTCTACAGAACAAGGACTGGTTGTTTTTGATACACTTAACTTTTGATACACTTAACACTTGAGCTAAATCTAATTTAGTGCATCTCAAAATATTTTACAGCTGGTACTAAATCAGCGATGTCTAGTTAATATCATTTAAAGGGCTCGGAGAGAATTTGTCTACATGACCTGTGAAAACGCAATTTTGCAACCTATCGGCCTGACATGTTGCAAATTAGGCAACCATAAAGAGCACTCTCAATTATGAGACCCAAGCCCACGGTTACTGGAATACATACGGTTGCTGCATTGTGGAAGGGGAAAAGTAAACAAGGAACCCGGACAGATTCTACACATTGTTTTATATAGTTCCGTTGGACAAAATTCGTTATTATTATTTAGTTTCCATAAAATTTATTAAAAATGAATTATATCACTAAAGTCAAACTATTTTATTCGTCATTGTTTCTTATTTTTGATTGTTATTATCGAAATATTTTTTTTATATTTGTAGCATTATGACTCGAGTCCAGAACGTTCGATCATGTAGATGATAGAATGTCCCTGACAAGCCTTGCTTATTATTTTATTTTATTCTTAGATTATTAGATAACATTTGAATGTAGGTATGGCCTATTTCAAGGGTGGGCAATTTTTTTTATAACAAGGACCCGAACGAATTTTGCGTTTTTTTCCGCTGCATAGGTAAATGACATGTAATTGTAACCTTAATAAAGAAAAAAATGTCACATTAATTACTACAGTTATTTCTCTTATCATTTTCCACAAATTGCAGAGATTCGGAAGGAATAACTATTAATCATTAAACAATAGACATACAAATTACATCGAAAAATGTCTATTTATAATTTCTTCGAAATATTTCGTGTGCGGAATGAAAATTTATCATCGTAGTTGATCCGCGGGCTGGAGATTGCCCACTGCTGGTCTATTTTGTTACAAATGATATAAAATTCGTCAAAAAATGAGAAAAATGTTAATGTAGCTTTATAAGTAAAGGGCGGATATCTGCTCCTAGATGGAGCAAGGCAAATTCTAGTCTCCTGTCAAATTCTTATAGAGCGTATTGGCTACAGCTGTTGTACTTGCATAATCTATCTTTTCTTGTGAAACGTTTTTCTCTACAAATGGAGTCCGAACTACTCCTCACGTAGAGAATCAGTGGACCAGTTGAACTGCTACCGTGACGTCGCGTCGTTACGGCGAAAAAACAGGTGCCTAGTTGTACCGTATTTCTATGAAATTCTGATCGCTCTCTCTCGTTTTTAAAAAGCAGCTCGTCAGGTGCAAACTGATGTTTCTGCCATAGAAAATTAAAAAAAACAAGTTTTGACAAAAATAAATTTAAAAAAACTTTAAAATTATGAAGACATTTTTGTTGACTTTTTCTACGTGTCTTTTCTTATAAATTTATGTAAAAACATGCATTAAAATTAAACTACGCCAATGGTGCATTTCGAGCGTTGTAATTCTAGCCAAATTACCTTCAATCCGCCCTTTACTTATAAGCACTCCCGATTTTCATGATTTTTGGTATATAGGTAGAGGAGTCTATTCTAAAGGACACGTATATTTTCATTCGTGCCCATTCTCACATTTAAGGGAGAGAATGAAGGTTGAAGTTCACCCTGTTAAAAGTAGTTTTTTCAAAATATCTCCAAAACGACTGATTATTTTTCAATGGTTTAAACACCTGAATAATAATAATAGTTTTTAAGGGCTATCAAATGGTAAAAATCGATTTTCTTTATCTGACTTGGGGCTGGAGCTATAATCAAGAATTTTTTTATTGCTAATTTGCCAAGCGACTTGTGACGTCATTAACGAGAGTGGGGGTCCGATGGTGGCAACCGTATATGCTTTATTAACCGTGACCCAAGCCTACCGTTTTACGTATACTTAAGCTTGGCTTAAGTTGTTTTGAGAGATACTCCACATCAATTATGGACTAAATATGTAAAGTGTTAAGGATCTTATCTCTTTCGAGACCGATAAAATTCACATTAATGCCGTCTTCTTGTACCAAACTTCTTTTTATTAAGGCATTTTTAAAGAACTGAATTCTAAAACAAAGAAGCGGTGCGTCACCACGTCTTTCGAGAGGGTTAATCTAGAACTCGTAGGACTAGTGATTCTTCTTCAACTTAATATTGACTTAATTTTGAGATATTATGTTACAAATTATTTTCTTTGCAGACATTCACGGCATGGTGTAATAGTCATTTACGTAAAGCCGGCACATCAATTGACAATATCGAAGATGATTTCCGTAATGGTTTAAAATTAATGTTATTATTAGAGGTAATATCTGGTGAAACTTTACCAAAACCAGATCGTGGCAAGATGCGTTTCCATAAAATCGCTAATGTTAATAAGGCATTAGATTTTATTGCCAGTAAAGGTGTTAAATTGGTATCCATTGGTGCTGAAGGTAATTCGTTTATTATCCCAAAAAATAAAACAAATAATAATTGTAATAATTTTGTTTTTGTAGAAATTGTTGATGGCAATTTAAAGATGACGCTTGGTATGATTTGGACAATCATCCTGCGTTTCGCTATTCAAGATATTTCCGTGGAAGAAATGACAGCCAAAGAAGGTCTATTATTATGGTGTCAACGTAAAACAGCACCATACAAAAATGTGAATGTACAAAATTTCCATTTATCATTCAAAGATGGTTTAGCTTTCTGTGCATTAATCCATCGTCATCGTCCCGATCTCATTGATTATAGTAAATTATCAAAAGATAATCCTTATGAAAATCTCAACACTGCCTTTGATGTTGCTGAGAAATATCTTGATATTCCTAGAATGTTGGATCCTGATGGTAATTATTAGCATTTTATTAAGAATTAATTGTTTATAGACACAAAACAAATAATTTGAGGGGAAATTTTTCTTTTCTTTTTTTACAAAATAAATTTCAGATTTAATCAACACACCTAAGCCTGATGAGCGTGCAATCATGACTTATGTGTCATGTTATTATCACGCTTTCCAAGGGGCTCAGCAGGTATTATCGAGTGTACGAAATTGTTGAAAATTAACTGAAATAACTTTTTTGTTGTTGTCCGATTTTTATGATTTTTTAATTCGACCGAAAATGCTGCTTTTTTCTTAACACAAATCAAACAGACTCACATTTTTACTAAGTGAGCCGTAATTTTTTTTTGTTAATCTCTTTGAAAATAATTTCAATCTAATGATTAGTTGTTTGTTAACTTGTGTTTGCATGCAGATTTGCAGAATACCGCTATGCCGGACGAAAGAGCAGTGATGACTTATGTGTCATCCTACTACCATTGTTTCTCTGGTGCACAAAAGGTGATTTTTTTGTTAATTTTTGTATTAATCAATAATTGAAGCTTTTTTTAACTGAAATTAATTACAATAATAGATAAATAAATAACGAATTTTATAAGAAAACATAAAAGTTGAAAATTTCAGGCTGAAACTGCTGCAAATCGAATCTGTAAAGTATTGAAGGTGAATCAAGAAAATGAACGTTTAATGGAGGAATATGAACGTTTAGCTAGTGATGTAAGATTTTTTATAATTGTTGTTAATTTTGATAAAAATCTAAAATTTATAGTTGTTGGAATGGATCCGTCGTACTATGCCCTGGTTGAATTCCCGTCAAACTGACAATTCCTTAGCTGGTGTTCAGAAGAAATTAGAAGAATATCGTACTTATCGCCGTAAACATAAGCCACCGCGTGTTGAACAGAAAGCTAAACTTGAAACAAACTTTAATACGTTACAAACCAAACTACGATTATCTAATCGTCCTGCTTATATGCCAACTGAAGGCAAAATGGTTTCTGTAAGTTACTTTATCTGATTAATTATGTCACATAAAATAATTTTAAATATTATTTAGGATATAGCTAATGCTTGGAAAGGTCTAGAAACGGCCGAAAAAGCATTTGAAGAATGGCTATTATCAGAGATGATGCGTTTAGAACGTTTAGAACATTTGGCCCAGAAATTCAAACATAAGGCTGATGCACACGAGGAATGGACACGCGGTAAAGAAGAAATGCTACAAAGTCAAGATTTCCGACAGTGTCGTCTAAACGAATTGAAAGCATTGAAAAAGAAACATGAGGCTTTCGAATCTGATCTAGCAGCACATCAAGATCGTGTCGAGCAAATTGCCGCAATTGCCCAAGAATTAAAGTAATATTAATAATAATAATAATTTTAGCTAATATTCAATCAATTAATAATAAATTTTCTAGTACTTTGGAATATCACGATAGTGTTAGTGTGAATGCTAGATGTCAACGTATTTGCGATCAATGGGATCGTTTAGGTGCTCTAACACAACGTCGCCGACAAGCATTAGATGAAGCCGAACGTATATTGGAGAAGATTGATATTTTACATTTGGAATTTGCCAAACGTGCTGCACCATTCAATAATTGGTTGGATGGTACACGTGAAGACCTTGTTGATATTTTCATTGTACATACAGTTGAAGAGATACAAGGTTTAATTGATGCCCATGCTCATTTCAAAGTATTTTCGATAGAATTCAAATCAAATAAAAATAAATAAATGTATAAAATTATAGGCAACTTTGGGTGAAGCGGATAAAGAATATCAGAGTATCGTCGGTTTAGTCCGTGAAGTTGAAGCGATCGTAAAACAACATCAAGTACCCGGTGGTTTACAGAATCCTTACACAACACTTACTGCACATGTAAGAATTTATTTCAATTGTTTAAGTTAGTCTCATGTATCATTTCCATTCATTCCATAACCATTTATTTAGATGTAATGCTAGAATTATCGAGTATTGGATAAATTCTTATTTTATTTCAATTCTTTTTTATGCTTCTCTTTATTAAAAAAATAATGATTAAAAAAAGGATGGAATTGGTGGGGACCTTGAGGTAAAATGTCGGTTGTTTAATTTCAATCAGTAATAACCGATTTTAATTGGCAAATTAAAACTGTTTTTAATAGGATTTAACAAGAAAATGGGGTGAAGTTAGACAATTGGTGCCGCAACGCGATGCAACCCTTCAAGCTGAACTTAGAAAACAACAAAGTATTATTAAACATCATTATCAATAATAAATTCATCTAATTTGGATTTGTTTTTAAGATAATGAGATGCTCCGTCGCCAATTTGCTGAGAAAGCAAATGCTGTCGGACCATGGATCGAACGCCAATTGGATGCTGTTACAGCAATTGGTATGGGTTTGCATGGTACCCTTGAAGATCAATTGCATCGTTTGAAAGAGTACGAACAAGGTGTTTATGCTTATAAACCGCATATTGAAGAATTGGAAAAGATCCATCAAGCTGTACAAGAAAGTATGATATTTGAAAATCGTTATACACAATATACAATGGAAACATTACGTGTTGGTTGGGAACAATTATTAACATCAATTAATCGTAATATAAATGAAGTTGAAAATCAAATATTAACACGTGATTCGAAAGGTATCACACAAGAACAATTGAATGAATTTAGATCATCATTTAATCATTTCGATAAGAATCGTACTGGCCGTTTAACACCTGAAGAATTTAAATCGTGTTTAGTATCATTAGGTTATTCAATTGGTAAAGATCGACAAGGTGATATTGATTTCCATCGAATTTTGGCTGTTGTCGATCCAAATAATACTGGTTATGTACATTTCGATGCATTCTTAGATTTTATGACACGTGAGAGTACAGATACCGATACAGCTGAACAAGTCATTGATAGTTTCCGTATTCTTGCAGCTGATAAGGTAAACAGTTGTAGCAGTGATTATTTTTTTTGTGATCATTTTAATGCCTAAAATTATTCGTTTCAGCCATACATTTTACCGGATGAATTGCGACGAGAATTACCACCAGATCAAGCTGAATATTGTATCCAACGTATGCCGCCATATAAAGGACCTAATGGTGTTCCTGGTGCTCTTGACTACATGTCATTCTCTACAGCTCTCTATGGAGAATCAGATCTATAAATTAATGATTTTGTTTTCTAAAATAATACGAAATTCATATCTAAATTGCCTTATATCCCCACAATTTTATTTTGACAAATATATTTATTTTTCTGTTATTTTATAGATTTGTAATTGCTACATTTCAAAACATCTACATATACACACAGAATAAATTGTTTGATTATAAACAACGACGGGCCGTTGTTGTATGGAAACGACGGAACGAAAACCGAGCTGTTTTTTTTTTGTTGGGTTTTAAATTATTTTAATGCGCTTGGTTTTTGGTTGATTATTTTTTTGAAAAATCAATTGGAAAAAAAATACGTACTTTTTTTGCAAGTGCTCAGATATTTTATTTATTTACAATTTTCTTTAAGCTTTATTGTACAGATTTATGTTTTTTTTTTCTCTCATTCTTCTTTATTCGATAAAAGCTCTTTATTACTCTTGATGCTCAACGGTCATTTTTTTCGTAGAATAAAGAGCCTTTGTTTTAGATATTATAATCATATGACATATATATATTTTTTTTTTGATTGGAGTTCTATTATTTAATGATAATTATGTAAAGAGGAAAAGTGAAAATCAAGTACAGTCAATACAAATTTATTTGCCCAAAGTATACTAACTTACGTATATCGAATAAAAGTTTATTTAAATTTATTAAGAACAATTTTTTCCAACCAATTTTTCCAGAGAATTTGTTGCAGGATATTGGCAAAAATTAAACAAATCAGATTTTTGAGATTGCCTCGAATAATATCAACCAAGACTTATCTCCTGCGGGGTTTATCAGTGTTTTTGTATGCTGACAATTTCGACAACCCATGTCGTCTCATTCCGGATAAAAAACTTTTCTAAATGTATACAACACACCACATGTGTTGGATGATAGATGGATATTCGAACCGATAAATTTGGTAGCGAAACAGCACGATTTCAATAGAAATTTGAGATACAGGAAAATAAGGAGTCGACAGGAAGACGTATGGCGAAAATTGAAAAGGTGAAAATATACAGTAATTATGTTGCGCGGAAACCATGTGAAGTGTTGCAAGATTATTTTTTTCTACTAAACGAATGTTTACAGCATTGGTGGAATTAAAGGTAACAAAAAATATCTTTAAAAAGGTCGATAAATGAACGGTTTTTTGCGACCTTTGAATCGCTAGAAAAAAGTGAATTCCACGAATATTTGATTTCGGATGGATCTTTCCCGACTATCGGTCTGAATTCCAAATCGCTATTTTCCTTGCCATCGCCTTTCCATGCTTTAATTGGAATGTGTCGCCGTGATTGTGCTCAATCAAAGCTTTCAACACCCATGAACGTTTTCCTTCACTTCCATCCGCTATTTTTTGTGCTTGTTTGTATATACTTGATGGGAGATTAAATTAAATCGTATATTGATGGCGGAGGCAATTAGACGCAGCAGCTGGTGATAAATACTGTCTTTAATAAAGAATTTGCAAAGAATAACAATTATAAATGAAACAGTTACATCAAGGATCTATGATCTATTAGGCCTCTTCTATTCTGACGTTGTCATATAGTTGGTCATCCAAATCCGTTTGATTGTTTGGTATAAACGTATTGTTACGTAGGTACTTGAGCGATTTACATAAGACCACGTAGAAACAAACTATGTTGAAGACTGCAAAACGGAAGTTATCAGTAAATATTCACACAGTGTTTGGTTTAGAGCCATTTTTAAGCCAGAGTTCCCGCTTATTGCATTTATCGTAATTACGAGTAGCCCGCACTGATAGATCGGATTTAGCAAAACTGTCTCAATCATTGGAGCATTTTGAGGCAATTACTTTCAATTGCCCAGCCTCTGAAGCAAGTCTATCGGAGCAGATTAATCATAATCAGTCATGGCGGGTGGTGACGGCAACCTTACAGGCTAAAGACCTAATATTTTGAGAACCGTTTTAATTATTTTTCAAGAAAGCAAAAATATTAAGTCTTCGAGAAATGCTGATTGATCGCGTCACTACTCGTTACCGTCAGGAACGTTTTCAGTGTAACGCACGCCTTACTTGAAGCCTCCCCTCTTAATAATAGGGAGATGAAGTAACTTACATATAGAAAAGGACATAATGATGGCTTTAATTTCGATATCTTGTCTGAAATAATTACGCCTTTGACACAATTCATAAATAAAAGTTGCTAGTGATGTAAGTATTTCAACGATTTTCCATAAAATCCATGGTGTATAATGTTTACGATCACCCTAAAAATATTAATACAATTATTACAAAGATTGATAATAGAGTGAACCGATTTCAACTTGACCTATATAAAAATTTAGCTCAGTCAAGTCAAAATTGGTGCACTGTATATGTAAAATAGAGGGAAAATACAATTTTTAAGCCCCAATATAATTCATAAGCAACTGATGCTGATATTAAGAAACTAACTAAAAATAATACGTTTATATATAATTCATATTGAAAAAATTCACTGAATATGAAGAAAACTGTCAATACTGAAAGAATCTGAAATTATAGAACATTATTTTAATATATTAGAAGCGGAATTTGAAAAAAATCTACCAATCCAATCATTGGAACCCGAACATTAAAACTTCTTCGGTCTGTTGGGAAATGTTTATTATAAAATGACACAAATTTAATGTATCTGTAAACAATAATAATAACAAAAAATGTAATTAGGTTATTATTGAATATAAATAAAATAAATAATTACATTGGTGGCCTTGTGGGTGTGTTCTGGTCTTCCTTTATCTTGGGTTGCGCCATTATTTTACGACTATCAATTTCTATTGTCACCAATTAATAATTGGAATTTTCTCACCTGCTGATTATGATTCAACTTTATACGAAAGAAAACTATTCTACGTTTTACAACTTTCTCATTCATTTATTCGATTCAACAAGAAATGCCATCTAACAGAAACTGTCCTAACTAGTAATAAATAAACAAATTATTATCTTATTATTTTTCCAATACTGTTCGTTAATTCGTTAGTTTAGCATTTATCTGCAGTCTAGAATAATATTTTAACGACTATTGAAAAATAACACACGCCATTAGGGTAGATAACATTTTTTGGATATTCATTTCTACAGATATATAGATAAGAAATTTCGTTTCCATGACAACCAGATTTACGATAAATCAGTTGCAAGAGCAACAAGACACCTGAATCTTATCCAGACGAGTAAATGATCTCTTTAAGGATGATCTTATTGTTAGTTGTATTGCATGGTGCATGTTGAATTATCTTGTGCCAACAACCAGGACTTTCTCCTAAGAATAAACTTTTTGTTCAGGTAGAGTCTTTTTCCACTTTAAGGGAACAGAGTGGGACTGACCCTCCCACCGGACACTGTGTGATACTGTGGCATAGTCACGTTCTAACCAATCAGAATAAATTAACAATGCCGAGGCGAGAATCTTCTTTTTCAGTGGCGTCCTGATTATATATAAATATTTTTAATGCTGCATTATCTACATAATAAGAATAAACTGAGCATATTTGAAATTTATCGTGTCCATAATAACTTATAGAAAACAAAAACAAAATTACCGGATGAAAAAAGATAAAACAATAATATAGTTATAATATGGTTATTTGAAGTCAGTTAAATATATATTGTGGACGCCACTGAAAAAAGACCATCCCTTTATCCTCTACAGTATCACCTCGACAGCTGTTTATTTATTGCGATTCGTTAGAACGTAACTATTACACAGCCTTTTGTAAACATCTTGGTATAAATCAGGGTTCGGAAAAGTACATGTAAAAAATATTTACTACATAAACTACGTCTACGCGTAGTTTTTGATGTAGTAAATGTAGTTTACGTACATTATGTAGTAAATACAGTCTAATATCAAATTTCTAATATATAATTGAACATAGAGCCTGATTTAGTAGCTCTGAAGCTCGGGGCAACATTTCGCTTGGGCCCTAAATAAAATGCAAACAAGCATTAACTGCCTTATCTGTTAAATATTTATGTATAAAATGTATTTTTTCAATTCTTACTGTTAAATGCCTACTTTATCGACTAAAAACTTGATGGTAAAGTAGCACTTTACCCATCTCAATGGTAAAGTGTTTACTTTACCGTTGAGAAAACACATTACCATCGAGCAACTCCATAGCAACACCATAGCAACCAACAGCAAATAGACAAAAACAATTGCTAGTTGTGGGCCATATCTTTAGTGTTACGTAATGGAATTAGATGAAATTTATATGAATCATGCAGCACAATATTTTGAAAATCTGGATGTATCCGTTTTTGAAAATTTTTACCCGTTATTGAGAACATTGAAGAAAAGTTTAACTATTTCCTGTCTTTCATTTACTATTCATTATAAAAGTCTATTTTGAAAAATAGCAGTCACCTCAAATGAAACAGAGAATGAAGATATCAAGCTTCAAAATATATTAATTCTTGCCCTGAATTACAAAAAAAAAGCGATCCGCGTAGTAAATATGTAGTAAATGCGTAGTTTTTTAGAAATTTTCTACACGTAATAAATGAAAAAACTACGCGTATTTTATACCGTAAATTACGTCGACGTTTGCTACTTCCGAACCCTGGTATAAATACTTTACGTCTTTACGCCTACTGTGTTTCCTGATTCAAAAACATACTCTACTTCTCTTTTGAATCCAACATGGAGCAGCTCAATTCGATTCAAATCGTCGACGACAGTTGGTTTTTTGCAAGTCCTAACCGCGGTCTTGGTTAAGAGACTGCTGGAAATTTGAATCTTGCTGTGCCGCAAAAGTATAGCAGAAAATTTTATACATTTTGCTTCTTTAAATTGTAGAATAAATAATGATTTGGCATATTTATCGGCGACCTTGTTACAACCTCCTCCATGAATCGTTATGTCGTTGAAATTATTTAAATACAATAACACGTATAATCTTATCTTTATAAAATACTTGCGAGACGGATTTGTTGTGTTTCTTTGTTGATTAAAACACTTTTGGACTTCCATTATCTTTATTTTATTTATTATGTATAACGTTTCGGTTAGTATCTATCTCCAACCTTTATCAAATAATTTTTTTTGTTTTATCTTATTTTGATTAAATTTGGAAAAATACCTGTTTACCGATCTCCAACGTACTTAACAATAGTATTTTTTGTTTACAGTTTCAGGGTAGAAGATTGATCTGGATAATCTTTTTGCTGTGAGCGCTATTATTGAAAAATCCCTTTTAGGAGAAACTCGTGGTTTATTGGTAAAATTTGAAAGGCTCGTATCACATCCATTATGAGTGACATTGTATGTGGCCGCAACAAATATCAACAAAATTAAATCTGTAGCGTACTGAAACGGTCTTCTTACATAAAGCTGACCTTAGACAAAATTCTGATAGCAGATAACCCGGCAAAGAGTTCAGCATTATTAATAACTCAACACGTTCAACCTCATTATTTTATACATACATACATGAAAACAGGAAGTAAAGAATGTTTTAGATAAGCTGGTGACCTTCCTTGGGCCGACAATGTGGAACGTCTTTTATGACGACATATTAAGAATTCCTGTCCCGGAGGATATACACTTGGTTGCCTACGCGGACGAATTGTCTATCGAGGGATTTGGTACCTCCGAAGTAGTAATGATGTCAAAAACAAACAAAACTCTGAGACATATAGTGAAATGGTTACAGGATCATAAGCTAGAGCTTGCAGCGGAAAAAAAAACAACGTAGAAGAATCAAAGTGGACATTAATCTCAAAATAAACTCGTCTGTGATAAAACCGAAGAACTTCGTAAAATATTTAGGAATCTGGATAGAAGAAGGGCTTACATTCGGTCACCATATCACAAATACTTGTACCAAAGCAGAAAAAACTATGGGAGTACTTTTTAAGCTAATGCCTAATATCGATGGTCCAACTGAATCAAAAAGAAGGATTCTGTGTTTTGTGATATTATCGATCTTAATGCATGGTGTACAGATATGGCACAATGTTGTAAATATCAAAAAATATGCAACACTTCTACAAGCTACACCAAGGAAAGTTGCCCTTCACATAGCCCGGCTATACCGAACAGTTTTTGCCGAGGCGGCTGTCGTAATAGCAAGGACCATCCTAAGTAGATTAATGATAGAGGAGAGAGTAGAGTCAGAGGAGTGATATAGACATATATGAAATAAGGCGGGAAACCATTAACAAATGGCAAGACGCATGGAGCAGTATAAGTAACGGGAGCTGGACTCGAACACTTATCAAGAATATAGAACCATGGTAACACGGGAAAGTGGACTTCTATCTCTCCCAATTCCTATCAGGACATGGCAGCTTCGAGATTTACTTGAAGAGAATCAATAAATCAACAATTGATAGGTGCACTGTCTGTGATTCTGTAGGAGACGTATTATATGCGTGCTTCCTTGCATTGTTTAAAAATTGCAAGAGAGCTCTTGAAACTGCAAGTACTAGTGGAGAAAGATATAAACCAAAAGAACATGATAAGTGGAATGCTAAAAAGTGAAAACTGGGACGTTATATATGAATATATTAGTAACATCATGAAGACAAGGATGAGGGAGGAAAACAAGGCACAAACCGAGGAGAATTGAAAAACTAAGAATAAAAGAAGTGTAAAACGAAAAACGATGCAGCCCGCACTACTGATGTATGTATACAACGGTTCCGGTGGTGGAGCTGGAAAAAAGAGGGTTTTAGATGGTATGGGGGATCCCCGAGGTCCCTCGAGTCCAACAAGCTCACGGGCGAGCGGAACCCTGCCCGTGGGATGCGTAATAACATTTCCCCTACACCAAAAAAAAGATGACTTTCAACGGTTATCTCTGATATGATACGCTTCAACAGAGACATGACGCATTTATTGTTGTAAACGCCACAATGAACATTTAAGGCATGAATTATGGTTCGAAATGTACCATTTTGATAACCAAATTTTTTTCTCAGCGAAAAGGATAGTTACAATTTCAGCGGAAAGGACAGTTACTACCATCTGAAGTAAAGATCAATTACCCCCAAAAGTTTAGACTTGCTACAGGTTGTTAGTTTTGGGCCGTGAATTAGGCAAATACCGTAGGATCTGCTTTAGCGCCATGCACTTTAAAATGACCAGCTCCTATTCCGTTCTAGACTTTTATCAGTCTCAGAGCAATTCATAAAGGAATTGTTATAGTGACTCGTGAACTAACGATGACACAATCACAAATTAAGTACTCATGTTGAGTATTTGAGTAGTGCTCCTATTAGTTAGTTATTAATACAATTATCTCCAAATCTTGATAACAGAACTATGTACCGAAAACTCATTTTTATTGGGCTAGAACAATATCTAATCTCATGATAAAAAAACTATTACACGATCCAAAAAAAACTTACCTGATTATAAAAATTTTTGTCTCACTATCTTCGTATTGATGCCAATATGGAAAATTCTTCATAATTAGCTAATAAATTTTCCCTATTTCTCAAATAATCAATTTCCTTCTGTGTACTCCTATTTACAAAGTAACCTAAATATTCATAGGGAAGTATATGGGAATTGTAAACGTGCGGTTTTCGTTCCATTATAACTTCCGCAGATTGTTGGTGACTAAATTTGCTCCAAAATTGACTAATTTTTATCAAAAAAAGACAATTAGTTCTTGTGTTTTATATTATTAATTAATTTTGATGTCACAAAAGACTACCAATTTTGGGTAATGTAATTGATTGCAGCAAAGAAATACAGAGAGGAGAAAAAAGAAACAAAGAAAACTTAATTACTGTTTATTTTTTGTCTGTTCGTTATTAATTGAAACATGGTAACTCACCGAAATTCTTATAATGTTGATTAATTATTGTTATAACTGGGCGATTGTCTTTAACATTTTTGCCCCTTCCGTCTTTATATTAACTAAGGAGATTTCATCAACTATTGATAGAAAGGAACCCATTTAATTAATAATAATAAACGATAGAAAAGAAACAGTGACTTGCAACTAGAGCACATTAATAATCGCGTCTTGACAGGTAGAAATGTTGAAATTCACATCTTGGATGCATAATAATACAATATTATTGCGAACAAATTCACAGAGAAACCCGTTTATGAGGAAATTGCAAACTGCAACCTGTCGACGTCAACGGATATGATAACTTTACCATCACTGTCTGATGTACAATCAAACTCGTCAATATTTGAACTAAATTGAATCTTTCGATTGATTAATAAATAGATGGAACGTTTTTTTTTTCGGTAGTTGTTCGACTCAATAATGTTTATATACTCACAGGGAATCGGGATGGAGATAATTGGTGTGAAGCTGGATCAGCAAAGTTTAATGAGAGCTCACAACCTTTCATAAATAGACGGTTTTTTGTTAAAGAAATTTCCTTGACGACCTTTGTCTGTTCGTCTTTTTTATTCCTCGACGGGTCTATAATTTAAGTTCAATTTAGTTTGCCATGGGTTTAGAACGGATGATACTAGCGGCTCTCAATCGGTGGTATTTGTATTGTTTGTAGGACACAAGGGATTTATTGGTGGTACGTAAATAGAGGATCAACTTTTTTGAAACACTGCTCTAGGGGGAATTGGTATTGTTGTTTAGTTTAGCGGTTTCAAACTCAAACTGTTTATGGATAGAGCGCATATAAGATGGTGAAGGGTGGTTTATTATCGAACAGAATTTCAATAAAAACACCTCTCCCGTAGAGCATATCAACCTTCTAGGGTGAGATCGGCTTTGAAACTATACGTTGTTTGAGATTGGGACTGTGCGTGCTAATATAGGAGAGAAACAAAAGTCACCACGGGATGTATCTATTGAAGTTCAGATTCAAAAAGATATTCCTGAAAAACTAGAGTGAGATTGAATAAACGGTATATCGCAGAAATACAATGACTTCCTCATCCTCAACAAACTTGAATGTGTTACGATATTTCTTTAGATAAGATCATAAATTTCGTATTACAAGTGCCCTGAAATCTCGGTTGTTGCTTTCAGGACTACAGGATTGAGAATGATTCGCTCACGGCAAACAAGTTCAGGATGTCTTGGCAAAAAGCAATATTAAAAGCCGATATTTTTACACAGTTTTAATAGTATAGATCAAAAATTGTACATAATACAACAATAAGACATTTTTATTTTATAAATTCCGTAGCTTCAGTGCAACGATTCGTCGTCCATTTCGTTTCCATATTAATATCGCTGCCTAAACCGAATTTACGGTCGTTTTTGAAACGTTTCAAACATTTGAATAGATTTAGAAATGATTTACGGAAACCACAATTCATAAAACAGTAAGTGATTGGATTACAACAACTCGAACAATACGCCAATAATTGAAAGAATGTTATACCTGTATAACCAAGATTATTATAAATTATGGACGGGTTAAATAGTACAATCGTATTAATCGTATACAATGGTGTCCAACATAGGAAAAATTCTAAAACAACAGCAAACAACATTTTAATAACACGTTTCTTATTTAATAGGCTACGTTCAGCATTTGTACGACGTAAACAATTCGGAAATTGCCGTTGTGAACTACTGCCAGGACTTGAGGAGTCCTGCGACCAATTCTGCCGTAACTGACGCCAAGTTGGCGGTTGACGATTGCTACTTTTACAACTCCATCGTGTCGATGTTGTCGTTGTTTTTGTTATGCCATGTAAATTGATAAACACTTCCAATGATCCATTTGCTAGAATTTCACAGAGAATCAAACCGAATCCTATTTGAACTTCGATAGACTTACTGGTATAGTCGCGCAGTGTCCGTTCCGTTCTCATGCCACGACAAAGTGTACGTGTAATCAAAGAATATGTTACAGCCAATGCTAGCAACGGAATCACTAAGAGAGTCACATCTAAGAAGAGATTGTAAGCACGTTCGTAGTCCAAAGATGGCCAGTCTTCTCGACATTTAAGATTACCTGAAAATAAGCGAGAAAACTTGAATAAATTAACAGTTTTATTTCAGCAACTTTCATCCGTTTTTTCTTTGTTTGTTTTATTTTACTTTTCAAATTACCATCGTAGAATTGCCAATCAACAACTTCATTAAATGTAATGATCTATCTGGGGGGCATTTTGCAATTGTACAACGTCGACCAATGTTTACCTTTTTTTTTCTGTTTAATCCGTTTTGTTTGTTGTTGTCGTCGAGTTTTTTTTGCAACCTCCCCCATTATTATTCTAGAGCTTGGATTTTTTCTCGTTGAAAAGTTGATGTCAGCAAGTGCGACTAACACCACGACTATCAAACAACCGGAACTTTAGCCCATCTGTGATTCCATCAGGGAAAAATGGAAGACAAAAAAAGATGGAAGAGGCAAAAAAACGCCGTATCTAACTAGGAACGATGTCACTTTGAAATGGGAAAAGGCTGGTGCAGGCGAACTTCCAACGAAAATTTGAATAAAACAAAGTCACTTTGAATGGGATTTTCCAATTGATATCGAACAATGAAGATTGACTTTTAGTTGCCAGTTTTAATGGATTCTAAATGGTTAAACGTATAAAATTGACAATTCCTTCAATCTTATTAAGTGATCGTTTAATTGAAAGTTTCCATGAGACGTAATAGATTATACTTAATTCTATTGATTTTTGTTTTTGTGTTGTGAAAAACCGGACTCACCTTGATTTGTTGGCTTGAGACGGCTTAAGACAGCTATCGGTGCCATACAAGTCAAACTGCCTAACCAGATGGCGGCGATCAGTTTATAAGCGTGGCTGAGTGTTTGCCATCGTAGAGATCTCAGTGGATGACAGATGGCATAATAGCGTTCTATTGAGATGGCCACCAATGTCCAAACGCCCACACTTACCGTACAAGCTAGAAGAGAATATACGAAAAAGTAATGATAAATCTTTTCAACAAGAAAATGTAAAATTGCTTTTTGAGCTCTTCAGTTTCAATTTGTTCCGTTTTCTGGTTTCCCATTCACCACCAAAAGTGCGTCACATATTGTATCGAAAGATTTATGTTCTTGTGTTTCGTCTTGAACTCTAAATAATTCCAAGACATAAAAACTATCAATTCGATTTGTTTAACTTTTATAAAATGCAATGAATGTCGACAAGCGAGTGCAATGTGAAAGAAAAAAATTAACGTATTTGAATTTGCATAAGGAATACGCATGAAAGGATCGGATGATTGCTAGTATAACTGCTTTAATGTCAAGGGTTTTTGCGACAACCGTTTGAACTTGACCCTATTTGAATAGGATTGATAATTGAATGTGAATGTAAAGGGAAAGGTGATTACGCTCATAAACCAACTTGTCCTTTTAGAAGAATTCGACAGCCAAAACCTTTATAATTTAAACAAAGGACTCCATTTTCGGCCACCAACTCAAACTAAGTTTGGAATTATTTCAGTTGGAACATATGAGAAATAACGAAGGCATAGCCACAATGTCGATTGGTGCGATTCATCATCGTCATTCTAATGGATGTATAGGCCTCTCACAGCATCCCATTACTTCTCCACTTGCTTGTTTTTATCATGATCCGATATTCTCCTGCTCGCACTGTTTACGTTTAGTTATTTCGTTTTTCAAACAGTCTGCGGTCCTGGTAGCTAGAATCTCGTATCATCACGCTTAAATGGTGTACGCAATGGCATGGAAAAACATGCCAACGTTTTGGCTTAGTTGCTTGAATAGATTGGCAAAGCGTAAAACATGTGATTTTCTCGTATAAATTCGATTGTCGATTTTGTGAATTAATCGTGAGCTATAGACGGCAAGTGTTGAAATATTATTTTGTTATTTTCCATCTGGCTTGGTAGCGATGATCCCCGATTTATGGATATAAAACGCGCCACGTATGTTAGTGGTGTTTGTTTCACAGATTTTACAATGAATTTATGTAAAAACTCCACAACAAAATAAAACCAACGACAACAGTTGACAGAATACCAACTGCTTCGAACGTGAACAAACACAAAAAAAGCTGTCGAGAATTCTCAAATGTATGTGAAGTCTTAATCCAACATTATAAAATTTCATGATACCTAACAATTTATACAGAATGTAGAGATAAATGGGATTAGCCTTTAGTTATAACACTGGTTATTATTTTTCTTTAGTGGTGGTGGTGTGTTTTTACGAGACAATCTGCCTATACATAGTTCAACGTTTTTGTTTAAATTTCTCGGGCATGTCACGGCCCGTCTCTACGGAATTAAGCAATTAGAAACAACGCAAATAAATGAAATAAATTGCTTCAAGTTGTTGGAAAAGTTAAACATTTAAAATTATGATTGTGCCTTAATAAATCATTCAATCTAGTTGTAGAACTGGTCACGATTTGTACAAATTTACTTTATCGGTGTCTAGTCGAAGGACAAAGTCGACCTAATTCTGTAAAGTTTGCAATTTTTGCTTCTCTCGCGGTTGTAGGTATTGTAGAGAAAAAGATTTCTATGTTGAATTTTTTCCTGTAGTTTGCCTTCAAATCACCTACGACAAAAACCTCAACACGCGAGACGCAATATTAATCAAAGCCGTTACAATAGATCATCTCTGAGCAATCGTAGCGTGATAGCGGTCTATTTTTCAACAGTTGCTCATCAATTTTATCAAGTGCTACTGGGAGTGTAAGCAATTCGGCAATAGTCTAGTCGATGAACAGTTTTAAAGTTAAAAGTCTGTTAAGTCTGCAAATGCAAATTTCTGCTTTTAGAACGAGATTTGCTGATCAGCAAAAGACTGTTAAAAGTTGCTTGCTATTAACCATTTCTGAATATCGCAAGTTTGTTGCCAAAGTTTTTGAACAAACCATTAGAGGCCTTTTCTCGTTGTTTACCTCAGTTTTCGTGGCCCCACAATCAAAATACTTTTCGAGATATTTCTGAATTGCTGATCCTCTGATAAATGTGGCGTGATTCGGTTATTTATCGATAATTCAGCATCAAAAGTAAACAACGAATATTTTAACGGTGACCTAAAGCACTTTAGTAATAGATCGTATTCTGCTACACCGGGTTTGCTTATATTTGGAGGAAAGATTGGCAATCGAACAAATCGCCGGTAATTATTTAAATTTGATTCTTTAACAAACAAACTTGTTTATACCGGTTGTGAATACAAATTGTGTGCTTATTTTCTCGCTTTTCTTAGCCTTGTCTTCGTTTTTTTTTCTTTGATATAAAAATCCAAGCGAACACGGACAGAGTGATGAATTAATCGCTGCCAAATATCCTTCCACTTTGGAGACAAACGAAAAAAAAGCGTCAACCAAACTTTTGATAAGTGATGATAAATGAAGTGATTGTAGGAATTTGTTGGTATTATTAAACAATTCAGATCTTACAAACTCGAATTGAACGTCAAAAATTGATTTAATATTATTGCAATCGACTGTCGTTCACTGGTTATTTCTCTCTGATTTTATTAGAGAAATTTTCTAGATGGATGATGAAATTTTGTCAATATATTATTGAAGGGTTAGATGGATGCCATTTACAGAACTTTAAAGAACATTTACTGACATTTATCAATTTCTTCGCACAGTTTAAAGTGTAATTTTTTTCCTATCTATAGAAAACGTGTATGTGATTTAAACAAATGTTGATGGACTTTATTGTTCCAACAGGGGTGGCTAACCAACAATACAAGTCACGTACCATCGACTGTTACAAATGTAGGAAAGTCTCCAGATAGTCACATACACTGCAGATCTTCTATTTGGAATTAACTCTTTGACAATTTAAAAGTTGTGGATCGCAACCAAACCAAAGAGAACAAGAAAGAAAAAAAATTAAAAATATTTTAGTTGCGTTCAAATGTCTTCAACAATCGTTAACTGGTGGCAGTAACAAACATTTAATAATTCTTACATTTTTTTTAATCTACCCCCTTTTTATTGCGATCAAATGCAATCTCCGCTCACCATTTCATTCGATTGAGATTCCCTACTGCTGACAACCATCTTTTATCAGATTTATGTAGTGCACAGTATGAAACGAAATGTTGGAGATAAATACTAAAACTGCCCAAATGGGCTTTTAATTGCACTAGCCATGGATATAATTATGGTTACGGAAAATGTTCGTAATAAATTCTCGAAACGGGTTCGGATCAAATGTTAATTAATGTTGGTTGTTTAACGATCGTTTTCGATGCCAATCAAGACCGGAAATAGGCGGAAAGTTGACTAAAATTGAAAATTTCTCAGAGTTAGGAAGTGAAGAGAATTATTTAGTTTTTTGTAGAGGTAACGAAAAAATCTAATCTTGGATAATCAGGAAGAGTTGGCTCATTGTTCAGTTCTACCAAATGTATGAATTTCTCAAGAGGGATCAGATTGATGCGAATCCGCCTGGGGGAGGATTCGAATTTTTCACGCACGTAATCGGCATCAGTTTTTTGTTTATCGGAAAAGGGAATTAACAACGTAAGCTGAAAAACTTTAAGAACGGATTGTATGAGAATCTCCAAACCTCTGGCAACACCTGAGGATTCTTATATCTTTTCGTTGTTTTTGATAACAGTTTCGTGACTAATCCTCGCTCCCGGAAATTCGGCCACTGAATTGATTTGGTTTCAGCCCTTGGTGGTAAACGAGTTTGCCATGCCTGCATAAAAGTGAATCGAAATTTCACTAAAGATAATAATTCGCCGTAGTTTTTGATAATAACTGCAATTCACAAAAAGATGTCAGAAGGCCGGCAAGTTTAATAAAATTAAAAAACAAACAACATCTCTTTCTTTCGTTAACTTTATTAATAAGATGAGTGATAATGAGAGTAATGTTTCTATTTTGTGTGGTGTTTTTTCGTTAAATTCTCACTGTTTGGCAGTGAAGAGAACGATGCCAATTTGAGCGAACTGCCTTGATGGAATGAATATTCGACAATAACAAATAAACTTGACTGATTTGGTGTTATCTCCCAGATAACACTACTCTATATTCGTGATCCTAGATCTTCAGCCATCTAAACTGGTGTACAGTTGTCCCAATAGAACACGTCAAATTATATAAAATCAAACACTTCAGATTGTTTAGAAAGTAATTTCGCAAATTGTAAATTTTCGGGGGTTACCTAACAGATGACAATGTCTAGCCATGATGGAACATTTTCGGTTCAATCACCTATTGAGTAATTGGGCTTTTCCATATGATCAAATTACGGATAAGGTAATTCACGAATCAATTAAAAAAAAATGTCATTCACCTGTGCGATAAGTGTTTAAAAAGCCAACCTTGGATTTTGAATTTGAAAGGGAACAACTAAAAAAACAATTACTTTTAATAACAATCATTATGTTTACAACTTTTTTTTATTCTTGCTGTTGTTATAAAAGATAATAATCGTGTAACTTTAGATGTACTACAGATACGGAAATATTGATACGGCGAAATTAGAAAGACTCTAGTGAGATTGTGTGTATCATTAACTTTGGATCTTCAATTGAGTACACTTCGAAAAATGTACAAATCAATTGTGACATTGGTGTTAATATTTGTTGAAATTCAATTGATAAGAACGAACGAAATTAGTGAATTTATTCAATTAGAAATCCCACAAAATTTAACAACAAAATGCCACCAACAAATGGTTGAATACCTTTTAAATTTACAATTCACTGAAAACTCGTGGTCTTTAAAAAGTAAGTAACACTTTCAATTTAATTGATAACAGGAAACATTTTATTTGTTGTGGATTTTAGTGCTCGATGCTACATCAAAACTACCAACCGGTTTATTATCAATGAATTTTGGTGAACTTGGTAATTTCGATCAGTGCATACAAATCGATCAAAAACAAACAAATGGGGAAATTTATGGAAAATACTGTTTGGGCAATCTTCATTTACCAATAACGAATGCCATCTTATTACAGTCCACATTAAATCCAACATGGGCTATATGTTTACCAAATCAATGCTCCAGCAATGATACAACAATCATTGTTAATAATTTGTTGGAAAAATTAATTCACAGCGAAAATATCACGATTAGTTTTGATGAGTTGTTTTGCCACACCAAGGATAACGTGTACCGCGAATTAACAACAGGTGCTATTATAACAATGTACATATTCTCAATGAGTCTCGATCTGTATCTTTATCTTCACTACAATTAATTTTAGATCATTCTTAGTAATTCTCGTAGTCCTCGTGATAATTTCAACTATTTACGATCTTTTTTGTCGTTATAATGATCAAGTACCAATTCATAATATTTCAATTGCATTTTCCTGTTATACGAATGGCAGGAAAGTATTTCGTATGGTGCCACCCAATTCTGATCAATTACCATGTATGAATGGCTTGAAATTTATCAGTATGATGTGGGTAGTTAGTGGACATACATTTTCAGTACCTATCAGTGGTGCAGTAGTCAACGTGAAAAATGCGCTTGAGGTAACTATACAGGAGCGGCATCTTATCTTAGTGCAGTAGTTTGATCAGTTCTTCCCAGTTATTTTGAATAAATTGATACCTCCAAAGGTTTCATTCTGGTGAGACAATTCGCATTACTGCGGATTAGACTGCCGAAAAATAGAGTTCTACGAGAAACTGTGTACTTAGATGAATTGCCATAACTGTATAACAACCTTTACAGTAAAAACGATGATGTTTTAACAGAATATTTTGTGTATAGTGGGCGGATTCATGGCGCAGTATGTTCATTGTCAGTGGAACACTTTCAGTCGATACATTTTTCGTTATAACTGGTTCGTTGATGGTTTATGGTTTTATGAAGGCCAAACAGAAAAATATAAAATTTAATCTATTCATGTATTACTTGCATCGATATCTACGGTAATATTTTATAAACAAATCTTGACCTCTTTCTCTCTCTGATAAATTTTTGTTATTCAGGCTAACACCAAGTTTGGCTGTTGTCGTCCTAATAAGTTCGACACTACTCACCTATTTAGGTTCAGGACCTCGATGGCGATTACTTGATCTGTATTTTCAGGGAAATTGTGAGAATTATTGGTGGTCGGCACTGTTGTACGTCCAGAATTACGTTAACGTTAGCGAAATGGTAAAATATTCAATTTCTATTGATTTTTAATTGGCTTAAATGCAAAAAATTAGTGTGTAGGTCAAACTTGGTACTTGGATATCGATATGCAATTGTATCTAATTTCACCAATTGTATTTTTCACATTATGGAAACGTCCAAATTTCGGTTTTTTGTTGATAGGAGTCTGTATCGTAATCAGTTTTGGATTATCGTTTTATACAGCGTGGACCAACGATTTAACAGCGATTTTGTCGAATTTCTACGGGTGAGTTCACACAAAATCACAATTTTCCTACGAAAACCACGTAATTTTTACAGGAATTCACAAGAGTTCAATAATCGCTACTATTTACTAACGCACACCAGAGCTAGTCCCTGGTTTATTGGTGTGGTACTCGGTTATATTTTATTCCAAATTAAATCGAATCGCTTCCAATTCCAATTGAGTAGAATTATTGTGTTATTATTATGGTTTTTATGTTTTGTTGTAATGATTTTATGTGTGTTTGGTGGTTTTTCTACATTACGTAATCAGAATTACGATAAATGGGGCAATTCGTTGCATATAACATTTGTACGGCCAGCATGGTCATTGTGTATTTGTTGGATAATTTTCGGTTGTGTTAATAATTATGGTGGACCAATTAATTGGTTGCTTTCATTGCCAATTTATCAAGTATTAAATCGATTCACCTACAGTATTTATTTGACGCACGTTACTATTTTGTATATGATTGTATTTGGATTGAAAACACCGTTGTATTTTAACGATTTCAATATGGTTTGTGTTCGATTTAGATCTTGGACGAGTCGCAAGATATCGATAACGATAGCGATTTGTTCAGAATTTTTGTGTAAAATATATATATTTTTTAATTTTATTTTAATTTCAGGCATACTCTTTTTGGGGAATTTTATGGATCAGTACTTTACTATCTGTGTTAATTGTATTCACTGTTGAATCACCGATGATTGTTATTGAAAAATCTATATTTGGTATTCATGAGAGACGAATCAATACACCAAATGAAAATATTGAAGCTGGTATTGATAACCCAGCGTTTAATAAATAAATCGTTTAGAATCATATAATTATATAACTGTGATAACAGAATTTTGTAAATATTCAAATAGAAATAAAATCGATTTCTATTTTTACACTCTATGTATGTATTTTCGACATTATCAAATGTGTTATAACTATAATCATTAACTTCCTTAAAATTTCATTCCGTTGAAGTCAATGATCTTCATCTCTATTGTGCGAGATTCGAATTCGTCATAGACAACTGATAATTTTCCGTAAACGCTCGTCCGTTCAAAAAACCATGACCTCACAAAATATTACAGTGACCCGTCCAATCAGTTTAAGAGATTTTCGTATTAATTGTAAATAAAAACAGAAAAATAATCACATGGATACAGATCAAGGATGTGTAAATGTTTTTTCGCTCTCCAAAATGCTCCTTCAATTTTGTGGTAAAATTTTGAAATTCTCAATTGTTTGCAGGGCCGATCCTTACAGGTGTTCATTTTGTTCCCAGAACAAAGGCGGCCATATACAGGGGCGGCTAAAGGCAACCACTTGACAAACAAATCTTTAATCTACCCCTTTTAGTTTTACTTAAATTGAATTTATAAATTTACTATAAATAGGAAAAAGCAACTATTAAGACAGTCAAAAGAAAATTACATGGATCTTTGAGTAAGTTCTTAAAAATTAACGCAACTCCTCAAACATCGCATAGTATGAAAGAAATTGACGATGTGGTCAGTGGCAGGCCCGGGCGCACCCAAAATATTGCTGGCCCTCGTGCCCACCTACAAAAAAATAATATTATAAGGCAAAATTTGGACTAAAATTTTCAGAATACAGATGACTTTCGTATTCACATTTTTTTACTCGTATTTGATTTAATTTTTGAAGTTTCACTCAGTATTAGGTACCCTTAGCTGTATACTATGGAAGTGATCTGGAGTTATTAAAATCAGAGGTTCATATTTTGCCCGTTACAATAAAAATTATGAAACTGAAAACCTTATTAAAATAAGTTCTATCATGGATTTTCTGGACATGTTCAGAATTATTTAAACTGTCTGTGATAAGTGCTACAGTTCCTGTGTCTAGTGCAGCTTGTGAACGTACCTTCGGCACTTTAAAACACTTAAAAACTTATATTCGAAACTCGAAAAAAATATTTAGCATTAATAAACATTGAACCTCAAATTACAAAATCTATAAACATTGTTGATATAGTGATCTTGTCAAAATTTGAGAATCATGCTATAATGGTATCCACCAAATTTCGGTTGGTACACTTGAATCTAGTGATATTCCTGGTGAAATCCTCGATTAGACATGTACCTTTCCTATTATCCCAAGATTACGAACTTTGTTTAACGATAAGTTTGTAAAATATAGTAACCCCTTGCTCCCTGAATCCACTATACATTAAGTGGGCTTCTTGTCTTTCAAATTAAAGCGGAGAAAATGATTTCAAAAGATAAATTGAGATTCTATGCGCCCAGCCAAAAATTTGGTGGCCCACCTGAGAGCCCACCCAAAAATTTGATGCTAGTTCCGCCACTGGATGTGGTAAACACTAAATGGTTTTTCTGTTTATTTGATCCCATATTTTAACAAAACTCGAACAAATTTAAACCTTGAAGACACTATTAAACACTTTTTCTATAGTGATCAAACCATAGATAAGCAGTATAATTGATGTTCAAGAGGTAAATAATTTTATGTTGTATATTTTTGTTTTTCAAAGGGCGGCATTTTATTGCTTGAATAAAGGCGGCATCGGCCCTGAATTTGTTTGTCCGGTGATTAGATATTGCGCATCTGGGTCCATTCTCAATTGTGCTCCCTCTCTGTCTGTTTAGAATAATTAAATAGTTCCGGAAATTTAATTACGCTAAAGCACCTAATCTGCATATGTATTTTTACGTTTTACTAACACGTTTTTGGTAATTAGTCCTCTAGAACAGTGTTTCTCAACCACCAGTGCGCAAGATAATGCTACCGGTCCTTGGGCACTTTAGCCCACAAAAAATAAAACTTTAAAAATCTAATTCCTAATAAAATAAAAATATAAGTTTTTTTTTACACGTCAGAAAGTCTAAGCTGAGAGTCTGCCGGTCCCTGTTACATTCATCTATAATTTTACCGGTCCGCCGTAAAAAAAGGTTGAGAAACACTGCTCTAGAATATGGTTCCGTTGAAGTGAATGATTTATTTGCCTTTTATTTGCCATAAAAATTTGATGAGCTTTAGAAAACACCGTTCTATACAAATCAAGCTTTTCTCCTGAACGCAATAAAACTCATATTAAGCATTGATGAGTCCTACAGATATTTTTGTTCTATAGTAAATTATTATTATCAGGTATGACTGAGAATGGGGAGTGTTGGGTTACGGACCGGAGGCTCAAGCAGTTTTTTGTACAAGCACGAGAACCCAGAAGCGAATTCGCTCGACAAAGCGTGGATAATTTAATCATAAAAAATAAGATGGAGAATATTGAATTATCGTAAAGAAAAATGAAAAGAAAGCACCACCATTTTCTCTATCGTAGAATACAAATATAGACACATAGAATAAATGTTTCCTATATCGATTCTAGACACGAATTGTCAAATTCGAACAACTACAAATTGAGTTGCAATATTGATACGATCCTTTTACGATTGTTATTTGTTAATTTTGCAAATTGTTCAGAAAATATGCGGGAGAAAATGGAGTTGCTTGTTCGGCAAATTTTACTACAAACTATTGTTGAAATTATTATTTTAACACCCAATTTTCATATCAATCATACTTTCATATAGTCTGTTACGGGCCACAATTACCCACCTAACTCATTCTGATATCATGGTATTCATTGCAGGATTCTATGAAGTGTTTAGAAACTTGGAATAGTTTCTGACGTATTGTTGTGGAATGATAGGAGTGCTTTTATTTATTCCTTTACAAGACCGAAAGAAAGGACTCTCTGAAAGGTAGGACTTTGCCCATCTCTAGTGTCTATTGCGTTGATTTTTACTGTACAACAAGACCTACTTGAATGTAGACTGCCATACAACGAATAAATCAACTGTAAACTGCAACTGCATCAAAGTGTCAACTTTTAAAATGAAACTATAAAGATTATGGATTACACTTACTGTCCATTTTTATTTGTTTTTCTGGTAAATTTTGACAGAAATGTACTTGTTTATATGGCATTGACGAAAGATCGTCCATTATTTAGTTTAAAGAATGCTCTTTGACAGGTTCTGGTTGATCATTAATATTTCGAAAAAGTCTTGAACAATAATCAATAATTTTGTTCGGTTGTTGGTTGGTTTGTTGCAATTTTATTTATCTATTTGAAAACATATACTGAAGCAGAATAATGAATTACATTGAGAATGACTCGGATGCGAGTCTCGTAAATCTCTGTCCAACTATCCTCCAGTAGCATATATTCACTAAATACCATGAACATATGTTGCTTGTCTGTTTATAAAATTGTAACAATTCGAGACAAATCCTATTAAAATGTCCGTTTGTTTTTAAACTTTTAAATCCTGTTTGTATTACATTCGCGAAAGTTGATGTTGGCCATCTGCTAAGTCAGTACTATGCAATACAATACGGCAAGCAATATACTTGTTTTACAGCTGTCAGTTCCCAAGGATAGCATATTTTTGCCCTAGACAAGGACATGTTGATTATGTGCTGTCCTTTAGATTCATTCTTCAACTACTCCAGCAGGACATGAAAAATGAACTTAAATCTCCATTGTGCCAGTCAATTCGCCTTTAAAAGGATTTTAGAATCAAACTAGTGGATGATTTTGCAATTTTAATTCTTTCACACTGTTTCTTGTTACTTATTGCTAATTATTTTGGTAATAATAATTGATTAATCAAATCGAATAAATACAGATATGTCTCTACAAATTTATTTCATCAACTCTAAAGTTTCCCAAATGCAAATATGTTCTACAATGTAGAATTGCAAGTGATGATGCATCTATTCATGTACGTCTTCCAAACACAACAATACAATCACATTTTCTTTGAACCAATTCACTGTTGTATTGTATGATGTCAACATAAGTAAATTGGATTTGGAATTGTTGTTTGGGATGAACATTGAGAGTTCTCTTCAGAAATAAGCAATAATAATAACCAAACTGTGACCGTTTCATCGCTGTATTTATTATACTTTGATGAAAAATACGCTTTTTATGATAATCGAAAGAAAGAACTATAATGAGGAAAAGCAACGCTTCTCCAAAACGGAACTTGATGAAAACAGACGTTCAGTAGTTGGCACAGAAAAATATGATCAGGAAATTGAAAAAATCATCCCCGCCTATTGCCATCGTTAATACGGGGACGACTTGAAAAAAAAATCGGATTTATACATTGAACGACAATGACACAGTTTCTTGAAGCGCAACTTCCTGAAAACTACTGGGCGTGTAGCCGTATATTGGAATAATAACAGCAGGAAAATATTGCCAGGAAATTAAGCAAGTATATGAGTTATTGTATGGTTTACGACTAGCGTCAATCGACAAAGTTCAATTCTTACGATCACACGGTCCCATAAATATGTGAAAGATTAAATGATTACAAACACATCAAACTCGTTCACTTTATACTCCCAACTTGTATTCGATGGATTGTTATTATGTTTTTGACATTTAATCAATGGCCCCAGGGAGCTCTAAAATCCGAGTAGCAATTAAAAGAGCTCCCAAAAAATTCGGTTACTTCTACCATTTCTGTGTCGTAGTACTAAATTAACTTTGTTTCAATGGGGGAGCGATATTTATTTTTTATCTGCTTTTATAGACACTACACAAAAATTACTATTATTTTTTAACTAAAAAAATGAAAATCAATCATTCTTGATTGGCATCACTGAAACAATACAAAAACTTTGTTTAGCGACTTGAATTCCACTAATCACACATCTGATGTGCGACATAGCACTTCAAATTATCCTGTTTAGAGTGCTCTTGATGATATCAATTTCCGTATGAGTAACGTTGCTGTCGAGAAGTGATGTCATTAGCAGTTTTCTTAAGAGGCAAAGTTTTTTGGTTCTTATTGTGTTATTGCGATTTTATGCCATGGCCGCACATGCTTTTATCATGTCTAATGTGCAATGCGACTATTAGCTGTCACCTAACTCTTTGTCACATTAAAGCTTGATGTCTGATTTTTCATGAATGTTCATATTAGCATTACTGCATTGGAAAGACAAAAAATATGACTGCTGTTTTTTTTTAGTTGGATTAAAGTTACAGTTAGTCGCGCGCCTGAAGCTAACGAGTTGTCGGACTAATTTTTCAAAAACCATAGCGGTCACACTAGCGTTATCTTGCTACATTGAATAATTGAAATGCCAATTTATTTTTTGTGGTAGAACTCTTCATGTCGGGGATATCTTATTGCGATACTTCGCTGACTCACTACATCGATGTATGTCGGCAATCATTTTTCAATATTTTTGGAATAGCATTGATTCGAACAATCACAGGCAAGCCCCCATCGGTATATGAATATTGACAGCTATGAAAAACAACCTTTTGTGTTTTTCGCTAGGCATCGCTCTAAACATCCTGTAGAATAGAATGATGTGAACACTCCACTTTAAAGAAATATGTGTTGATTCTTTAATTTTACCTCTGAACACTTTGTCGTTTAGGCTGTGACTCACTCTGTGTTTGACTATTTTGTGATGCTTATCAGTTGTCAAATTTTATTTTACTTATTAAAGAATCATATTCTGTGTCTTAATATTGAAACAAAATAAATATTTAGGGAGGCGCATGTAGCGTCTCTTCTTCCACTATCTTTTTAAATTCTAATGAAACTTATTTTGCTTTGAAATACATATCGATCGCAAGAGTTTAAAATACGTTAAAAATAATTAAATTATCAATCCTATTCGAACGAAGTATCTGGATCTATTTCAAACAGTTTTCATAGTGAATTCTGACATTAATCTCAAATGGCAAAATTGAGAGAAAGATCTTTGCGTATACTTTTGCCATTTGCTACGTCTTATCGTTGCGCGACGACATTTGCAAGTAATTGTTCCGCACTGTAAGCTTCGAGTATTTTCTTTCCCATTTTCATTCCCTTTCCACTTTAGTTGAAAACTCTGTATTATCCTATTAGAATATGTAGTATTAAACAATCCGAATTACAATTGAACAAACGACCACTAACAGGACCGACCGAGGCTTTTTTGGCGCTCCACGCAAGCTTATTTTCAGCGCTCTCCTACAGAAACATAATAGAATAAAGTGAATAATTTTACTTGAAAGACAGTTCTAGTAATTTTCGTTTTATTTTTTAATTGATGATAGTCAGAATGCTCTCAACAAAATGTTACACGTAAAATCTTCTTCTTTGTCAAATTTTAGAAAGCTGTAAAGTATAATTGAAAATAATTAGAAAATCGATTCTTATGGGGCACCGTTGAAAAAAAAATAGGCAACAGACGTGTATAAAGTCATCTTGCAGAAAATAATATAAAAGTTAAATTATTAATTAACTAAAATGTAACAACTTTTCGAGACGACGTTAACAAGAACGGACAAACCTGAAAAAGGGTGTTAAGTAAGTGTCCTTTGTTTAGTTTTTATCAAGGAAGAAGTGTCTTCTATAATAAAACGTGCCTCCAGACTGTTTTGCCGTGGGCTCGGGCCGGCCCTGACCACTAAATCAATTCAGAATATTCTACAAGTGTCCATAGGTAAGCTCTATATTATTGCTATTATCATAGAAGACTAGCGCTTATCTGTTATTCATAGATTTTCAAGTTTATCTTTGGTAAGAAATACAATTTGCATTTTTTAATATTTAACAGTTTTTCTTTAAAATTCTCTCCTTATGATATAGCGTTAATTCAAAGATATACAAAAATAGAAAAAAAATTAAGCTTGTTATTCATCTAAACCCCAATTAGTTTTCTTATATAAAAGATATACGTAGGCATAAGAAGCGTAGTATTATTTGATGGATAGAAATTAGACCAAATACTAGCAAGTGTATTTGTAGGTCTTCTAGAAGGAAATAGTTTGTACAACTACACACGTAGTTGTACTCCTACTGCATAATAATTTTCTTGTTGTGTAAAGCTTCACGATTACAATGATTAATTAGCGGGATTTTTACACAACTCTAGAAAAAAATCGTCGTATATTATTCCTGCGTACAGCAGATGCGGTTATTGTGCTTATAATATCAACAATTTTTTTTGGGTATAGTATTTTTGTCGCTTTTATTGGCCATAATAAGCTTCTTACGTTGCCTTTTGTTTTGTCTTCGTGATTACATTTACATTTAAGCGCCTACCCATTACATAAAGATGGCACTGAAAATAATTAATTTCTTAATTCAGAGAAATATAATACGCCAGACTGACAAAAAATCAAATCGATTAATTTATTTAATTTTATTTCAAATTAAAATCGTAATCAAAACGGACTTATTTTTTATTTTCTATAAAAACACGATCGATCTTCAATATCAATAGTTTTTATCAAAAAATAACCAATGTTGGTTTGGTTTTAGGGGAGATCAGACACGACTATCCTTGTACGAATTTGATTTTTTCCTTCACTTAAGCCTACCGCACTATTCTGGTTAGAACAAACGATAAAAGACGATCTTTTTTTTTTTTGGTTTATTGCATACGCTCCCGACTGGAAAAATTTACGATACGAGACGAAACTTTTTATCATAAGTCAATAGTTTTTGACTTAGAACTCCTGGGACGATTTACAAATTTAATCCAGTGAAAGTAATAGAAAAACACACAGTCTAAAGGAAATTAGTTTCAAAGTCTTTGGTGTTATTTGATAAAGTGTTCTAATGAAAGCTATTGAAGACAATTTGAAATCTGATCGGTTCACTTTGAATTATTTACTTTTAGTTTATCAGTTTGAGAAACTTTGTCCTCTTAAGAGCTTTCAATTGTTTGTTGGTAAACACTTAAGAACCATTCAGTCTATTATTTATCGCTATAAGTATCCTTAACAAAATACAGTCTGTTTCATCCCAATTATTGATGGACCAAATGCAGTATTTTAATTGCACGATTTTTTAATCGATCAGGATGTTTAAATTTTAGTGGAACGATCTGTATAAAATACTTATTTCGATTTTGGTGGAAATTCTAGGGAGATCCCGGTGAAAGGATAAATTCACTAAGGGCCTCGGCTCTTCCCACACATTCCTTGATTGTCCGCCCACTAATACAGGAAGAAACTTATATCCCATCCAAATGCCGCAATTTATCCTAACCGTTGTATAATTGGGAACTCGTAAAACGTAAATCACGTGACCTAAACATTGTTGCAGTGATTTATAAATCACACTGTAGATACAACATCGCATCAATTATTTGTAAATTACCAAGAAATACGTTGTTGGTATCTAGAAGTTGAATCATTAGCAAACAATTAATTACACATTGATTGTTTTATAATTACAATAATTAATTTCGATTCAACAACGTAAATGAGATTCAACAGGCAATATTTTATGGTTAATGAATGTTGTTTATGGCGACAGTGTACTTAAAGTGAGGTGATAGTAATAACAATAAACGCGAATTATCCGAGAAATAAACGGTAATAAGGAGGTAGCAGTAATGCTAACGATCATAGTAGAAACTTTATAAATTTAACAGCTTCAATCATGATGAATTCGACGATCGTACAGAAACAATGGGAAAAAAAAAGAGTTTTTAGTATTCCGGACAGATATATTTTTAACAGACCTGGGCGGGTAGACAAACGCGTTTTGGTGGAGGCGCCGAGCGAGACGTTTCAGAATTAAACTTTTAAGTATTTTACTTTATTTCAACTTATTTCTAATCGATAAAGATGAAAATGCGGCAATAGACTAAAAAAAAATAAAATAACCGAACTCACCAGTCTCGTGTTGACGACAATGTAAGGGGAAATTTTAAGAGCGTCACTTTCACGATGCGAAGAGTAGAGCAGAGAATAATAGCAACAATAGAAAGAGCAACCCGAAAAAAAGAACGGAATTGGCTGTCATCACTTGTTTTTACAAATCGTTGAATTTTATCTTTGAATTCGAATGTACGAAGAATGTTTGAATAGAATGTGGGCGCTGGTTCGAACACACAAAGTCGTTTGTGTTTTCATTTAAATAATTCAAGGGCCATTATGTGTATCGTTCTGATTAACATTGGACACGTTTGTTAAAGATAAGACCTGACATATGAGTTAATATAAAAGGCTACATTTGACCTGGGTGTGTGTGTTAATAGAACATAGTAGATTTGCTTGAGGATATATTCATATGGCATGTCTCTTTCAATCTACGGTCTAGAGAAAATAGTGAATTATTCAAGAGATACGGTGATTGTTTAGTTAGAAAATCAAGCTAGAAATACTATTAGAATTGATATCACGTTATTCACTGTTTTTGTTAAATTAAAAGTTGAAAAAAACAAGCGAGATTTAATAATTTCCCACATACTCTTTTTTCTGCTATTATTTTTTTAAATTTTATTTTATTTTATTTTAAAAACAAACTTTATTTTCTGTTTCTTTCAACAATAAACTTCCACGTATTTTGATTATTTATATATCATATAGTAGCTGTTTTCTATTTATCTTCTGTACAATAGCCGTATAAATTCAACTAGGAAACGTAATGGCCCGGAATGTAATTTCCATGTAACCTTCAAGTTGTAACTTTACAAAATATGAAAGCGACCATTTTTTCTCCCGGTCATGAGTTGCTTTCTTATTGCGATTGTAATTCGTATTAAGCTGTCTGGGGTGGCTTTTTTTTGTGTAGCTATAATAGCGACATAGTTTGTCAATCAATATTACTAGAAAAAATTGCGCGTGTGGGAAAAAAGAAGATTAATCGAGATGAATAACTCAATATTTATAGGTATCTATATTTTATTTTCTTGGTTATCGAGAAACCTCAAATAAGTTGTTCGTTTTGGAAATAAGGTCGTTGATTGCTCTACTTTCGATGGTAAGAGGAACAATTAATTTGGAAAAGATTTCTGGTACTTCCTAGTATATACTTTCGGACCAAAGGCTATATCAAGCAGAAAACTGGTGTGAGCTTATTATTGAGTATAATTCTGCTCCGTCATCATTACAAAAGCCTTTCATTTTTTTAGCTACTCGGCTTGCAAGCTCAAAGTTCTTGTGTTGTTCCTTGATTTTGTTCAACCTGTTTCCCCTTAGGAGCCCCCAACATTACTAAATTGCTCACTTTATCCGTTGTATAATTCACAGAGCTTGCTTATCGACCATCCTACCGCAATATCAAAGACCGATTATAATAGGGATGCTCCAAGGATGTTTGGTCCCAATTTTCAAATTGCTGCCGTTCTATAACGACAGTGAAAATTATAACTGTCTCTCGCTAGCAACGCAAACTCGGGAAATCGCATTCAAACAATGCCAAAATTAGGTGCTCTTTAGGTGCTAATAAGGTGCCAAAATCAAAAATTAGGTGCTCTATGATTTACGCCGCAGTGCACCTCACAAGTTTGCGTTGTTGTCAAAATGTCATGGTAGCAACGCAATTAAAGTATTTGACAAAAAACAAATGTAATTAGAGCAAAATTAGGTGCTAATTAGGTGCTTAATAGTTGAATAAATTGAATTATGACCTCATGAAATTAAGGTCTCTTAACTAACAAGCCGGTCAGAAAAATCAGGCACGACTACTATAAAATCATGAAATATACAGTATTTTAAAATTGCCTAATAATTAAGTGCTAATTAAGTGCTCAAAATGTATCTATTGTTCAAGTTTGTAGTAATATCTATAGTGCAGGTCAGTAGAGCTCTACTGACCTGCACTATAGATATTAATTAAGCACTTAATTAGCACTTAATTATTATACCAAAATAAAATCTAAAAAATCTCATGACCATCTTATTCCATAACTATGGTGTATTCGTTTCTTATGTAGCATTAATACTTCACTAACATGAACTATGAATATTCGTCAAGCGCTTAAGTAGCACTTAATTCTGATACGAAAATAAATCCGGAAAAATCTTGTAACCATCTCATTACATAGCTATGATATATTTAGGTCCATAATATGGCATCAATGCTTTTTTCTTGCCTGCACTATGAATTTTGCTTAAGTACTTAATTAGCACTTAATGCTTATATTAAACAAAAGTCGGAAAAGTTCTATAGAAATAATACTTATCACCCATAGCGTCACCAGGTACACCATATCGCATCGAATCATCTCTACCAACTTGAACAATAGATACATTTCGAGCACTTAATTAGCACTTAATTATTATATTTATAGTAGTCGTGCCTGATTTTTCTGACCGGGCTTTGTTAGTTAAGAGACCTTAATTTCATCAGGTCATAATTCAGTTTATTCAACTATTAGGCACCTAATTAGCACCTAATTTTGCCCTACTTACATTTGTTTTTTGTCAAATACTTTAATTGCGTTGCTAGCATGACATTTTGGCAGCAACGCAAACTTGTGTGGTGCATTGCGGCGTAAATTATAGAGCACCTAATTTTTGATTTTGGCACCTTATTAGCACCTAAAAAGCACCTAATATTGGCATTGTCTGAATGCGATTTCCCGACTTTGCGTGGCTAGCGAGACACAGCTGAAAATTATCACTATATACAAATTCACAGTGGCTACTATCGTCGAAAATTTCTGATAATAGCTGTGATTGATTCATAGAATACCGCAAAATATATTGATAAGACATATTTTGGCGAGCGATTTAGTCTAAGCGTTTAACGATCGTTTCCATGTCTGTACGGAGTACGTGACAACGCTTGAGAAAGTTGAAAACGACCTACCGCGAGACCTAAAATATCTTGTTGAATTATTAATGTATAAATGACATTTTCCACATTTTTGCATACCACATATGGTGATTTGAAAACAGTTTCGTTACCTTAATCAGTTTTTTTTAAATGTAGATAATACGACTTTTTAGCAAGAGCGACAGATCTATTGAATGTATTCAATTTTAAAATAGAAATTTTGTCGCCGCTACTACCACAACAACCACCATTGGTTAGTACAATTTCCATAAATTCCGTTGAAGCTCTAGACTCTCGTAAAATTCAACGATAAATTATCCACAAAAAAACACTGTATGCAACGTGCAACATACCGTTTATATTATGCTACTGACACATCAATAACCGATTTATAATTTTTAATAAAAATTCGATAAATCTCGGAAAAAAATAGCATGGTTTAAAAAAAAATCGCTTGATTATAATCCGATTCGTAATAGAAGCTTTTGGATAAAAGGTTAATTTAGAGAATGAGGATTTATAACGGTATTACAATGTAATCACTTAATGTGATGTGGATCCTTGTCGGCTTGTTCCAACCAACATTTCGTTTTTTGTGTTAATTCGACTTTTAACACGTATTTTTATTTCGTTTCCTCCGTTCTTCACGTCTGCTACATTGTCGTTTGCATTGAAACAATTATAGATAACTTCCTCGCATTTATTAGCACAATTTTTTTTCCTTAACGAAATTCCATCCATGCCTGCCAGCTGCTACAAGAGTCAATCAAAGTGAAAATTCGAAACTCATCTGCAGATGTTGGTAAGTTTAATTATAAATGATATCTATGGAATGAGTCTCTGTTGCGAAACATACGACCCAAAGGGCAAACTAGATCAAAATATTAGTAAATACGAACTAATAAGTAATGATTTAATTGATTGGAATAGTTTGATCTGTTTGATACTCGTCGACGAATATTACTTGAGTAAACACAAGTGCTACAATCAAATAATAACAATATCGAAATTAATTTCCGTAACATTAAATGCTAATCGTTAAATTGACTTGAAGCAGCGTCTTTGATAAATACCACTTTTGACAGCAAACTTTTGAATTTTATGGGTCTTGAAATTAAGCTCCGTCCATTAGGAAACTTCATAAAAGTTTACATCAATTATTTTTTCTGAAGAGATAATGGTGGATGCGCCAGGAGACTTACCAGATATGTGATTTTCTCACTCTTATTGGATAATTCGTTTGATAAAAGATAAATGCGGTTAAATTTGGTGGTGGTACAGTTTCCGAGGAAATATGAAGCTCGATCAGACTAGGTCCCTAATGGATAAGATGCGACGAAACTTATCGAGGAGCGGGATAGATCCGGACTAAACTCAAATTTCGCCTCTACGTTTTATGTATTCTTTTTTGTTTTTTTTTTGTCTTTGGTAAACAATCTTTAGATCAAATAGACGAAGATTATACGAAATAATATCAAATGGTTTATATCAATAAAACTGTATTACTAAGAAAAGGTCGATATTCCTTCGATTGCCGAATATGCGGAGAGCTTATGTAAATATCCAATGTGTAATGAAGCACTCTATTTAAACAACTGCCAGACGTGAACGGTCGGAATCTTCAAATATTAAAAATTAAAGTCACTTTAGCGAATCGACAATTCGATTTGAACCCGATTGACACGCTCCATATGATTGTGTGAAAATATTCAAATGTTTAAAACAAGAAATCCACTAAACTATTTGCAATTCTAACCTGTGGAAATTCTTGCCAATAACTGTCATTATTATAATTTTGCATGGAAAATTCTGTTGTAGACGAGCCAAGTTTGTCCATTAATTATAAAGTTATAGACGATGAAATGGATGCGCTATAACTAAAATTCTTCGACTTTATTTTCTACATAGCAGAAGAATAGATAGCATTTCTATCCGAATATGTTTTGATGCTAGTTTCCGACAAGTCTAAGATCGCATTGTTGTCTCTTATGTAAATAACTAGATCCTTGGCTTTGTCCAAATGGATAAACTTTTGAAGATGATTACCTTTGACTGTTATCAATTTGAATAGTGAACGGATCTTTGAAAATTACACATGATTGAATGAATTATGTTTGATTCAATTCCCGTTGGATAATTGAAAGGGAACATGAGTCTGTTTATTGATTATTATTTAACGTTTAAAAATATTATGATCGTAAACTCTACAATCTACCATTCATCTTCTATTGAAGCTAGAATAATTCTCATTCAAGTAACATGTGACTGGGCTGTTGTTTATTGTGACAATTTAACCCATTAGATCCCAGACCTTTTTTTTAGAAAAAAAAAATGACTTTGTACATAACACCTTTATACTGAAATAATTATTTCTTGCCACTAGAGTGTTTATGATAATCAAATACACAGATTAGATGGGTTAGATACTATAGGACAAATTATTGGGAAAAAATATCACTGCTGGTCGTTTTAGAAGTTAAATAATTTAGTGTCATCATATGACGACAGTGAGACTTAATGGGTTAAGTAGTTTTTGCTGTTGATCTTTTTTTTATTGGCATTTTAAATCAAAATAACAACAAGATATTTGCAACACCAAACATTTCTCGTAATAAACGGAATATTTAGAGTAAAACGAAGCAACTTTATAATTGTGTATAAGAAAATGCATCATTAGTGATGCTACAAGATTTGAAAAAAACGCCCTTATTTCTCCCATTTATTCGTGTTTAATTACGATTACTCCAAGATTGGAATTAAATTGGTGTAGTACTTACCCTGCAGGAACGGTATTAGCTTGCACATAAATTCACCAAAGATGAAGTTCCTCAATAATGTACCAATTAATGTAAACGGCATACATAATACACCCAATAGGAGATCAGAAACAGCCAAGTTCAACAAAAATAGATTTGTAATTGTACGCATCCGTTGGTTCTGTACCTGAAACAACAGAAAAAAAAAATCTGAAACGCTTCGAAAACTTTCTATTTGATATAATTTTCATTAGATTTTGCGTACCATGTACAACATCAAAAGAACAACACAAAACCGTTTTGTGAACTTGTTGGATTAACTATATTGGAGTCATTCTGTGTGTGGGTGTGTTTTTGTTTCGTATTTCTTACCCTTGTAATGCTGATACGACCCACTTTAATAACAAAAAAACGTCTCTCAATTCAACAGAGACAGTCCATTGCGACTCAATAAAATAGCAATTATTTGATGAAATATGTACACAACTAAATGAATTTAATTAAATGCTGTAAATTTTCTATATAGCAACAAAAAAACTTTTATCATACAAAAAGCCTGTAAAATTGAACTAAATTAAAAATTAATTGAAATAAAAACTGAAACGATCGTTAACTCGTATGATTGACGATAGTCTTCAACTTCTTGTTATCTCAAACATTGATTTCTCTACAATTCTTTGTAACATTGAACAATAAGACAGTCGAATAGGGCGTAATGTAAAAAACAACGCAACCAGCTTGCAAATGTCTAGAACTGGAAATAGATGCTCATTTTAGTGGTTCTTCTAATGGCAAGCTACTGGCTGGTTTATTCTATTCTTTTTTGTTGTTGTTAGAATTCAATCTAACTTGTTATTTAACAATTCCATATCTACCGTTTGTGTTAATTTAAATTAAGTTCTGTAAATCGGTGAGAAAAATTGATTTTTCCCCTCGCATTGTCTTCATAGTTTATAGAAGTTGGAAAGTGCTTGAGTTGCTTTCTATATCGTTTATAATTCTACAATACCTGTCGATCCCACCTGATCGCCAGCATATTTAAATTTATCTTACTTTACTGTCGATAACTAGATAAACTTTCGTGCCAAATTTCGTTGGTTTCAACTAGTGGCAATGGTCGAATTGCTAATATGATGGCGAGTTGGAAAATTATAGCTTCAAGGGTACAGTTTTGCTGTTCGATAAATAAATGTTGAAATTTATAAGCAATGACCAAGCAGAAAATGATCGAACAGGCTTGCCTTTTCTAGGATAATTATGTCCCACATGATTCTGGTTTTTTGTTGAAGATTGATGGATTCTCTAGAGTCGTTGTTTTATAAAATAGACAACTAATTCAATCTGGTTTCGTTTCAATTAAATGGAATTGAAATAGACACTTTAAAGAAGATTTAAATGTTTTTTTAAAGAAAGAAAGAAATAAAGAAACGTTAAAATAAATCTGATGAATTTGTTGATGTTGTGTTGTATACGTATGGGCGGCAATCATAATAGGTATAGACGTCAAATTTAAGTCTTTTCTTTCTAAAAATAGACGTCAGCATGATGCTTTTGTAAATAATATGATGTTTTTTTATTTATTTAGATGTGTGCGAGAATAAATCCGACAGAAATAAACACGCAATGAGATATGATTTCTTCTACCTTTCTATCTTCTAAATTTAAATAGAAACAATTAATTTGGAACAACAAACAATCTCTAGACGGCTAAGTTTTTGCATCTCATCTTAATTCACACAAAAGATTAGAATAGTTGCTTTTTTCTCTTACAAATCTTACAATATGACCACTGTTAGAAAGATTTCTTAGAGGGATGAACTGCGTCATCTAGAAAATTGATGCTATAAATTTCTATAAAAATACACAACCTTCCTTGGGTCAGAGCTTACATCAAAAAGCGTTGTAATGAAGTTCTTTAAGCAAAGAGTGGTTAATTTGCGCTTATATAAACTGTCCAATTGTTATAATCCATTTGAGTTAGTTGTGATGAACTTGATGGAACATAATCATTCTGTTATATTGAAAAGGCGGAAAAATTCATCCTTTACAAGTGTACGTTTATTTTATTGACCCTATTTTTTTCTGAGAATAATAACAATATTTATGCATCGCTCACAGTTTGAGTACAGAATTGGCAATATTCACAGAAAAATAAAACTTAAGCAACCTCCGTTTAAAGTCTCGATTATTTTGACGATTATTGAGTTTCAATATTGGCAAGTTTTATTATTTGTGAAACTGGAAAATATTAAAAACTTCTATTTTCCAGTTTTAATTAAATCCAACTTTTCTTTTGCTGTTTTGTTTAATTTTAAGTGTTATAAAAATAACAAAACTTTAAAAGTATATAATTTAAAACCAGATTTAATAAATTGAGTAACTCATAATTTACCCAGTTTAATCCAAATTTAATATTAGATGAATTATTAACGTACTATCATTGTAACTATATCAATTATAATAGAATAATAGATAGACAGATAACAGATGCAACATAATTACGAATTCAGTTCACCTGTCTTTTATGGTCTCATTTATTTCAATTATTCTGATATGACGTTAATCGTTTTTTTGTCACATTGTTCCATTTAAATGCACAACTTTGTGTAGTTTTCAATGTCAAGCAACGTTCTCCTTCAATTTACTTTTTATATTATTTCAGGTACAGGTTTAGTCAATCAATCTGTACGTGCAAATACAGCGTGGCAGGGAAGTTAGGACCCCTTAAAAATTGTCAAATATTGTATAGATTTGGCTCAATATTGTGTGTGAATACCAATAATTTACTAGCAATGATATGATAATTATCATCATTTCCACCAACTTAATTATTCGAAAAAATGTTTTATTGTTATTAAAATTCGTTAAATTTAATAAACATAAACAACCCTGTATTTTAGTTTATTGTTTATATATGTACAAATTATGTTGAAGTACTGTACCCTTTCAACAATTTCTCATCTACATAAATCCCATCCCCCTAAAAACAATGCAATTTAACTGTAAATTGTTTACTAAATTTAATGGAAACTTTAGATTATAAACATAGCAATGATAAGTATTCCAACACCTCGAGAATCATATTATGCCATAAATCCCTATTAAGATCACTCGAACTTATAAAACATTATTCTACTAGATTGCAGAATTGCCTCTTTCCCATATTAATTAACCAACTGTCTCGGTCGAGATAATACAAGAATTTGTTATTACGTATAATTTAATTGAGGAGATCGTCATTGTGAGCTATCTGGGTGCAGGAGTAAAAGGATGTGCTAAAGAAGAACTATATTGTAGTATTTAAAACAAAAAAAAAAGTTAGAAGCCACATATGATCAAATCAAACGAGTCCCAGTGGGATGCAACAGAAGCGACGAAATAGAGATCAGGTATATGAGACGTGTTCCAGAGAATCGAACAAATGCAGATCAGATTACAAGATGGCCTGTTGGGAAAATTTGTCACAATTTTATAATCTTAAAAGATTATCGTATTGGCGGTTTAAAATCCACCTCTTCAAAATACATACATTCAGAGGATTTTTACGGCCTTTTAGAAGCTTTATTTATTATGAAAATCTGTTCAAGGATTCAAATTTTGCTTGACTTGAAATTTCTAAAATGAGTCTCTGAAACTCACAATTCTGAGATATGAGAGGAAATTATCTAGTCGTGAGATACGGGAGTAGATAGAAAAAACAAACGCTGGCCAATACCAGGAAAGCTAGTCAAACTATTGTAGGATTTTACTCAATTCGACTGCCTAGTATCGTATTTTAACTGTACAGTTAGCCTACATTAAATCTTTATAGTCTTATATCTCAAACGCACAATGTGTACCCAAATCTCCCGAGAGGTTTGAATGATTGTGAGATATTTCTCTCATCAGTCAAAATATCGAAGGGTAAAAACTAGTGTTGTATTGTAGGTGTAATAAAAAAAAACAGGCATTGCTACCGATTTGTGCTGTATCAGAACGTGTTCTTCAAGTTTAGAAGTGTCTATCCTAAGCTGTTTATCCTGTTGTTGTACAATTAAGCGCAATACTTTTAAGTAAACACAATTGATTTCCTGTAAATATGTTTAAATTAACTTTATCGAAGTTTCTACATTTGCATTCGAAAGTTTTAAGTAGAATCAAAATTATTATAAGATTCACAAAAATAATCTTGTTTTCTCACTAAAAACTCTTATGTTTATTGGCTTAATTATCTTAAAGCGTTACGCTAAAATTTAATTAAATTACTCCACTTTTTAGTAGAACAACAATAACTGTGCCAACTCAACATTACAAAAAAAATTGCTCAATAAAGACACGAAGCAATTGAATTTGAAGATGATTAGTGTAGACTCTTTGAAAATTAGTCGTTTTCCTTATAGACTAGGATGAAAGCGAATATATTATAAATTTCAAATTATTTTCAATCTTCCTATTTCATTTATGAATTTGCGCTTCAGTCGGTAATTTCAGCATTGGTTCAACTTATTGAAGTTCTCCATCTGTTGGATGGATTAAAATTCCTATCTTTCTTTTTTTTTGATAATTTTTGCCTGTCTTTCATCAACTGAAAAAAGATCAAAAGAGTTGCAAGTTTTAATAAAGGCCAATTAGAATATCAACCGAAAAAGGGACATTAATTACGAATATTGATTTAGAACGTTTTCAACTTGTATCAAAGCTGCGCGCCGCTAATTATGACTTTAATTTTCGAATTTAAAATGCATGGTTGTTTTGTAACAACTAAAAATATCGTGGTAAATTAATTTCTGGAATACGGAAATGGAAATATTCTAGTGCTATTACGGATTTACTTTCCATACGATTGCCATGCGATTTCTATTTGAATCTTAACGTTGTTGATCCTTGAAGAGAGGAAATGGATTTAAAATTGTTTTTAAGATTAATGGAAGCTACGGTCTGTCTATTGCCAATTGATTAGGTTTACTTTAAAACAACGACATCAACAATAATTGAAAACTTTGCTAAAAAAATGATGAGGGGAAATTATTGAAATATTTTATCAATTTATTCTATCATTGGAAGTAGAGATGATCGATCAAAAATCGCTGGATTGTATTATCAATTACATATAAAAATCCGATTGTTAACAATTTTTAACATTTGCATCGTTAGTTGTATTACAATCTCTTACATTATCAGATTGCATATGGCGGTAATATTAATTTTCAATATTTATGAAATGATGGAAAGTTGAAACGTTGCCAACAGGATATTAAACTGTGCGTTCAATATCATAAGTTCTATTCGATTGAGTAGAAATTTATATGTTTTCTTGCAAGATAATCTAATGCTCCAATTATAACTGTCCTGTCATCTAAAATAAAAATCATAAAACATGAATGATTAATTTATGAGTTTTTAAGCTCAGTTTTTCAGTGTTTAGTGATCGGTTTCGTTGGGAATTTGAGTGAACCGCTTTTTCAACACGAAACGGTTTTATTCAAATAGATTTCTGTATACACTCTCTCTCTCTCTTCTTGTTCACCATTCGTCTTGTAAACACTGCGGAAAAGGAATTCTAATATTTGGAAATATCGTAAATTTTCGGTAAGTTATTACATTGCATTGCGCTAGAAATAGCCTTAATGCGATTTTTCAAGTCAATCTTTAACAAGCTTTCGAAAATCATCACGTCTTGCAAATACAGAAAAATCAATTGAAATGTGTCCGAATCAATCTCTTGTGTACTTTATCTAAATGAACACGAGAGCTGATTTTTATGAGATTGATAAAATTGTAAACGGCGCGTGCAGCAATAACGTTATCTGAAAGAAAAAAACGAACAATACATTGACAACTGCAATAGAATATCTGAGTCAGCAGTGTCTAAAGCGTGAATCCTTTTATTTTGGTTGGTTTTTTTCATTCTCTCGCCGTATCCGAAGTCATCGACAAGACTACTAATAAGTCCAAAATAGTCAGCACCCTACGGGTTCTCTCGACGCTTTCGAATAGTTGCGTAATCATGGTGTTATCTCTATCGCTATTGGTAACGTTTTCCTTTTGCAATAATGCCACAGAAACGCTTAAAAAGCACCTATTTGTTTGATTTATAATGATGCTGGCACCTAGTTTCATCCGCACCTCTGTATCATAACATTTTTTGTTTCTACCAACTTAGATTAAAATCGGAATTTTAACTGTTTAATGGTTTGAGGGAAATATCTGTATGTGTAGACATGGAGATAATTTTCGAAAAGTTTCCAACATTAAAACTGTAAAACTTTATACGAATCGAAAAAGTGTAAAAAAGATGATGTTCTATTACAGATTTTTCCAACTATAAACGGTGCATGTTGTCTGAAGAGTTTCTGAATGTTCTCGAGTTGAGTCCTTTTAAATTTCTTTAATATAAAATGTACGTACTGCAACTTTATGTTCTTATGATGTTTAGAGACTTTCAATGACTTTAACAGTACGATCATGTAAAAGCTTCTTAAAATAGACTCTTTATAAATAGTATTGGTAGTAAACAAGTTTCCATATTCATATGATAAGTAAACTACATTTCTGACAAACAAGTAAAATACGAAATAAGTATGTCATCAGATATTGGCTATTCCATGACGGACGACGATCCACTGTTGTTGAGTTGTGCACCGTGGACTTTTAGTGTTTTTTTTTTAAAAAAAGAAGATATTTTTAGATTCGTTTGTAATGGTAATGGAAACGAATTTCAAACGAAAAGTTTTTGGAAAACCTATTTAGTTTTCCCATAAGACGATAAAATTCAATGACAATCCCAATTTAAATCAATCTTTTCATCTTTCTCTATTGTTTATTAACAGAATTGAATTAAAAGGTCAGTTATAGGCGTTAATGTGTTTAATGTCGGTATGAATTTGCTTCATCGGATTTATTTTCGGAAAATGGAGGCAAATATTGGAAAAATAAATTCATACCGACATCAAGCACATTAACAACTTTCACTGGCATAAATTTTATTTAATTCTGGTAACAAACAAAGCAGAAAAACGAAAATATGAATTTAAATTAGGATTGTAAAGAATTTTCACGACTCACGGAAAGACTAAATAAGTATGCCAACAAATTTTTATTTGAGGTTAAAGCTGATTACAACTAGAAACGAATGTAAAATGTTTCTTCTTTTTTAAGAATATTTTTATTCAACCGTCGTCCGACGTGAAGTAACCTTAAGGAAAGAACGTTGAAATTGGTTCTACACAGTCGGCTCAATATTTTTGAATAATATACGCGTTCAAATACTTCAAATAGATTTTTTTGTTCAGAGATAAATAATCATTCTATTTTTTTCAGTTCTTCAACTTTTGTGCACACACCCGAAATTGTCTCTACAAATCGAATATCAATCAAATTGCATTTCTAGAAAACTCCAGATTTGGGGTTGAAAGGTCATTTATTATTTACTTTAAACAATATGTAGTGTAATTTTAAATAAAGTTTCACTTACGCTTCCTTTCAACCTCTATCAAGCGCTACCCGATTTTGCATACAAATTATGTGTATCTGTGGGTAATCATTTGTGTATTGTTGGCAAAAATCGTAAGACTAAAGGTTTTTCCCACTCTGTTTGCATTTATAAATTTTTCTATTGTCCACAATTATTCCGCACATTATTTGTAGGACGTACAGTAAATGAAAAATTCGCAAGTGTAACAAATGATTCCGGCTATTCTAAAGCCAAAAATCTATTACGATACCGAGCGTATTTAAATAATTCTGCATATTTTTGGGGATAATAAATCGTTGTACATTAAGAATTGTAATTTGATGCCTCGAATATAGATTACAAGTGTGTAGACGTTGTTTTTTACACAACTTTGTTTTCCTTCTATATTCGGTGGGAACGGAAAAGGTGGTATTCTTAAGAAGTTGAAAGTATTTAGCCGGTTTGGTTGGATAAAAAAAAGTGGAAGCTGAAGAGAAGACAGTAACGGTAGAGTATCTTCTCTTCTAGCAGCTCCTCATCCGATGATGACTACCAGGATTTGTATCAAACCATATAGATTTGCATTTCAAATTCACAATTTTGATTATTTTTAAGGATTTATGAACATAATCCAATATTTTGCAAAGCGAACTTTAAAAACGGATTTATTTATCAGTTTATATCATAAACTAACAAGGGAACTACTCGACATGTCCCCTTGCAATTTTCTTGTGCTTGTAATATGTTGTCCATCGAAAAATAAGTGATGTCTACTTATTCCTTAACTGCCCAAAGTCATTTTAAAAGCGGAAAAGGTTCGTTTTGGATATAAAGACTACCTGTATTAATTCAATCCCATTTTTTTTTATTCGCCACATCACATAATACGCATTTTCAGGTACCACTTAGACTCTAGTTTTAAGGGGTAAATCACCCCCTGATAGACATTGATTCTCCGTAAAATACTTGAGAAATAATTTAACAAAATTAGTAGCTGATAATCAGTTGCCTCCATTAAAATTAAAAAATAAATTTTTCACCCCTATTCTATTTTTAATTCAAAATTAAGTAAATTTTACTGCAGCAAAACTACATAACTACCCAGATTTTGACGAATTTTTGAAGGTCCATTTCACCCCTTAAAACGGCTTAGGAACAACTAACAAAAAATAACTAATAACAAGCGCAAGAAAATCGGCGGGGGCACCTTGTATACAGAGCTTTCCTGGCGCTTCAGGCAACCTTAGTAAGGCGCACTAGTTTTGTTTACTTTGTAACCGAAATATACAATCGTTAATTACTTTTCTATTTATCAAAAAAAAAAAGAAAAATTAATTCAATTTCTGATCGAAAAGAGTTTCTTTTGATAACAAGAAAAAAATCCAAAATAATTGTTGTAATTCACTTTTGAATTTTAGATATATCCGTAATAAAAAAGTTTGATGTCCCGTTGAAAAAAGTCATAAGAGATTTCGTATTAAATTACTTCGAAATAATTAAAAAATCGACCTTTTTGTTTGGGACACTGTTGAGAAAAAAAACTCACAGTTTGGTTCCAGTTGTCAGTTGCATAAATGCAACAAAAATTTAGAGAAAAGCTATTAATATTAGAATAAATAACATGATTATTTGAAAGGCACTGGCACTTACACTGACACTAGCACTAGACACAATTAATTATTAATAAACAAAAGAGACTAGAACAAGAACGAACAAATCCAAAAAGGGGTGTTAAGTAAGCGTCCTCGATACTTCTCAAAAACGCAAGTACGCGATTAATTTAATCGTCACAATAACAAAAAAAAAGTGGGAAAATATTAAAAATGTCTTTTGTAAATGAAAATACGCCTGCCTAAATAAAGAACACAATACAGGTGAAGGGATTGGGGCTAAGAAACCAACTGGAAATTCCAAATCCTAGCCAGAATTCAGTTGTAGGGTTGCTACTTTTTGTACTTTCAAAATAAAGGCAATTGTTTTTATCCTAGAACTTTGACTGAGAGAATTATCCAAAAAACCAAATAATTGCACGATTTATAAGATTTGAATATCTGATCAATTCTTTATCTCCGAATTTGACTCCTCTAAAAACAACTTTTTCCAAACTGAATCGTGTCTTCCGTATAAAGCAGCAGTTACAAAGAGTTCTAAAGTAGTACCCCAATCCCATATTCAACAAATTCGTTAGAATTAAGACTGTTCTATCTTTTTTTTTATTGTCCAGGCAACAGCCGGTTTGCTGTGGTCTCGGGTCGGCCCTGCTTGTATAGTTTCCTTGTAAATCGTTCTCTTGTGTCAGCGAATTTGTAAACGATTCCCTCAGAAAGCAACCAAAACTAAATACTCTTATGATGCCTAGTTTATTACGGCAAGCAATCGAAATCATATTGCGTAATGAATTTAGGTATTAATTATTTTATAATCTTACAATTAGTATTTTCAATATTAAGGCCTATCACTAATATTCAAATTATGTGGAAAGCTTTTAACGCAATTTACGATCATTATTAAATCAAGTCGAATAATAATTTAATCATGTAACAATTGATTCCATTTATTCTAGACGTATTGATTGATAATGGGATTAAAGTTGGAAAATTTCTTCTATCAAATCCTCAAAACATCTGTTTCTTTTTTTTTTTGCTTACATTAAACAAATAACAGTGAGATTTATGTATTTTCACCTTATGCTGATGAAAAACAACAATCTTGAGAGGATAGATCTCATCCCATCTTTGTGTGGTCTTTGTTATTTAAACAAGTTTCCGTGGAAGCGCAACAAAGACTGGATGATATGCCCGTTGAAGCAGACAACTTGTCTAAATTACACACCATCATAAAAACACCGATTTTATTAAAAGATACCAAATTAATTTAATAACATAATAAAGTGTAATCGAGCCTTATCAATTTTATTTATGTTTATCCATATATGCGGAAATAGCATGCAAGATGAGAGAAGTTGAGCGATAACAACACACGAACAACAACAAGCGCTTATATTGAGCTAATTTATAGTTTTCAATCGCTCGCCTACCATCATTACCAAAACATGTATATTATATTTCATCCACAACACTCATTATTTTACCTATCTACGCTGGTATTTTTTTCGTAAGGTCTATATATAAAAAAAAATCTAATAAATATCTTGTGTCGAATCAGTAATTTGTGTTGTGATGAATTCGTAACGCCACAATTAAAACAATTTAGTTGTTACGTCCCAATGGAGAAATCGTGGATTTGAACGTTTATTAAAAGCAACTGAATCATGAGAAACAACCGTAAAAACACCGACTCTCGATCTAACAATCAATTACAATTAGTTTAATACACCGAGTGCAATAGTAATCGAACTAATAACAGTTTTTTTCTAATTTTAATGGTTGCTGCCTTTGACACTTACCAATGTTAAAATTACCAACGTATTCCCAACGACGGCCAACATGCAAATGATTGCATATAGAGGTATCATTATCTTTCCAGATTCATACCATTGTGGTAGATTTCCGGTTTTTACTAATGTTTCCTGTGTTGATACAACAATGATACTTGTACTAGTACTACTGTCATCATAATCATCAAATATATTACTAGTTGGTGAAGTGTTTGAAACTATTATATTACTGAAATTAACCAGATTCCACTCCATTTGGAATTATCTTCCGTTCTAAGTCGTTGTCTTTATCTAATTTTCGTTTGTCAAATAAACGATTGTGTGCATCCAAAATCTGGAACAAAGTTCTTAATCAAGTGTCGTTGTTGGATTTCAATTGTACAATAAAACTGGAGACTCCAAGTGTGATTTATTGATGATAATTTGAATTTGATAAGTTGTGGAAGCCTGTCAACTATTCAACACGTAATTCTAATTATCAACGTTATTTGTAATTATTGGTTGTTGAGACGATTTTCAGTCGACGAACGTCGCTATCAACACATTATCTCAACAAAATTCAAACGCACCGCAAATTATTCAAACTAGACAACAATGGATTGTTGCAAATTTACGTTAGTTGCATTATGAAGAACCGAAAATTACTAACTACCGCAGACTGAGAGACTATTAATTGCTACTGTTCCATCCTATAATCTGTTAAACAGAATTATCTTTAGTTTACTAGTTGTGGAAATTACAGAAATTCGATTTTTCACCGGCGCATCCACCATTTCTCCCAAGTGTCAACTTCCAAATTAATTACCTCAATTTTCTTTAGATTTATTAACTTTGTAGAAAGATTCGAATTTTCTAATTAAGTCGACGGCAATATAATTAGAATAATTAATTTTTTTTTGCATGCCAAAATAAATAACAATAAATCTTACCAGTTTGCATTGGAACGGCTTGAAGTAATCGCCCAATTCGATTTTGTTGCCTATGATCGTTGGTGATTGACGAAGAAACTTCGATAGTTTCGCATCTTCCGCTCTCTTAAGCAACAGTTAGTTTAGAGCTGTACCGAATCGCGACATAGACTGAAACTGAAAGCTGGTAAAGGCAGACATTGCGACGCCGGCGCTACCTCCCCCAAATAAAAAAACCAACACTCATCACCATCCCTGACCTATAATAATCATCCAAAAAATATAAAAATATCAATTGTAAAAGTTCGACTCTCTTCAATGCTATCCGATAAGTTTCCAATTGATAACTCAAATCATCCGGAAGGAACTGGAACAATATCAAATTGTTAGTTGACTGAAATTGAATTACATCCAATGAACAAATGGTAGGGTATTGAAAACAAGATTGATTGATAACGATCTGTTTATGAACAGAGACGATGGGTTTTTTTTGCTGTGGAGGGACCAGTAACGTTTCGTTGATTCATGAATTAATTCAAATTTCATGCAAATTTTCTACGAAATCACCACCCACTCTACAACGCGACTATGGTGTGTTTGTGGTAGTCGCATTTATCATTCTTGCGTGCCATATTTGACGTTTCGTGGATTCTCCAATTTGCCGAACAGACACACACACACACACAAATACAATGAATGGTCAAGCGATCATAAATTCCTTTTTAACAATAGAAGAACAACAAAAGTCTCTTAGGAGACGTGAACATCAAAGAATTCGATTTTTATTGGAAAATATGGCTTCGAATTATATGAAACAATAGCAACGAAAATAATAATAATAATAATAAAAGTGGTGGAAACTATCCGAACGATAATCTGGAAAGCTTTCAGTGACACTAAATGCCAGATGAGGTCCTTTGAATTCATAGTGGTCGGATTAGGATTTATAAAAGCGACAAAGTTAGGGAAAAGGTGGACGTTGTCTGTGAAACGGATATCTATCGAATTATTCTGTCCGAGTATTTTACTCGGAAAACTATTAAAATACGTTGTTGTCCTTTTTCGAACAAATTTCTATAGAGTATCTCGAATATTATCCGATGATCATAACAATAATTGCGACTATCTGGAACGGGATAATTTGCTTTTATTGTTATAGCCAAAGTCAGTTTATAGCGATACAAATTGATAATAAAATAATCTTGTGTATAGAATCTATCGAACACTAAACGTATCATTATAAAATCATTTATTACATTTATCACAGTAATGACTGGGGGAGAAGATTAAGTGTTATTAACAAAAGAATAAAAAACATATTTTTTTCTAGACGAACAATCACAACAATCATGATTCAAATAAAACGAGACAGTCGGACGAAAAACTTCTCAAATTGTTAGCACAATTGTTTCGGATGATGATGATAGCGATTATAATGTTGATGAAGCTGTATTGTTGATATCCGTGAGTCTATTTTTGGTCTATTTTCTGGCTGACAAGTCGAGATTTTTCCACGGAAACGCGCAATTAAATTGCCGCATCTGTATGGGGAAAGGTGGAAATTCTACCGAATCGTTCATGTGAATCCAACAAAAATGAACACGTTACTGCCACCATATCAAGATGAAGTTGTGTTTTCTTTCAAACTGGCACGTCTGACGGATTATTGTTAAAATTGCTTGTTCACAAGAGCTTTACCGAATTGAATACTACTTAACTAAATCCATTAACGAATAACTCGGTTGGTATTCACTTACAAATTTTTTTAGAGAAATTATCGGAATATACCGAACTTGTAAGCGTTTATATGTAGATTAAACTCACCTTGTATTCGGGGAGAAAATCTTTTGCCGCATCCAGTCTTTGTACCCACAATCTAACAAAAACGAAAGGATAACCAACTATACATACATACATATATAGTTCCAGATTTATGAGAGATTTATTGAACATTTAGAAAAACCGCAAAAAAAACGTGTAGCCTTAGTTGGAGTAATGCTCTACTTCCTTTATCTTAGTGATTAACTACTCTAATAATCCAACCATAATTCTTCTCTGGGATTTATCTTTAAAATATCCATAATAGGATTCTATAGTTTACGCGTCTATGATTAATACTGTATTAATTAAAACGAGCCCTTTCTAATCAAGAGATAGTATTGTTGCTAAATTAATGTAATTGTGGCAAAACCATCTTTCATTCTGATTAGAGACGAACTATTCCAAACATTATTGGCAAACATTTTTGATGTCAACGGGGCGAGGAAAATACTTTTAATTATAAGCGAATATTATTGCTCAAATTACTTTGAAACTATTTAAAATTTTATGAAACAAATCTCGCAATCAAGTTAGTTTAGGGTTTAGTTTTTTGCGTTGCTAGATTGTTAAAACAAAGAAAACTCCAACATGTAACCGTCTTGATTGGACCAGCATGATTGATAGAGGGAAAACCAAAGAAAAAAAAACGTCGTGAATAGAAAGTTAGAAAACGGATGAAATTGACAATGATTTCATTTTATGGATTATAGAATGCTATCTTTATCCAACTTGTGATTCGGTATTGCATCCTATTCATGCTAAAATTACGGAAAATTACTACAAGTTGGACAAAGATAAATGCGTCACCATCAGATTTTATTAACTTTAAGACAGTAAAACCCAAATAATCAGCGAATGAATCTTTCATATAAATCGTTAGAAGAAAGAGTGTGAACGAAGAGCATTAAAACAGTAAATTCAATTTGTGGAAATGGTAGGAGGCAACAAAAAAAATGTATTTTCGCTTCTGATTGTGACAACAACAGAACGATTAATACGGATAGGAGGCACAACAGATGCTAATTTGAATTTCACGTAATCATTACTTGAGGCGGTCGCTTGGGAACTAACGGGTGATGGAGCGTTTAACCCTTTAGCCGACCCTTTAAAACTGTTTTATAGAGCCACAATTTCGACCGAAGGGCAACTGAACACCCCATTTATTTTTACTGTTATTCCTTCGGGCTTTTGGCACCAAAGCTTTAATCTTAATTATAACTCTACTGCTAAAACAAGCTTCGATTACTCTAAATCTAAAGCCGCCTTTGATTGAAGAGTAATTTTTCGACTATTTTGCTTGTTGATGACCTAGTGACCGATTTATTTTGCAGTATGACTCCAATAGCATCTGGATTGAGCACAAGTTTTTGTCTTTAGTTCTGCGTAGCAATTGGTTCCGCTCGCTTGAAAACTTAGCGCCACAATCAATTTCTCCGAATGATATTTGTAAGGCCAAACGGACACGATTCTAGTCATAGCTCATTCCACACACAAAAACCTTCTTTATTGACCACGTCGCGTAGAACGCGTGAACGTAACGTGATGAAAAATGACATTCTTCGTTATAAAATACACACAATCAATTTTTCGATTTTCTTGCACGCCATTCAAACATTCAACTCCAGATCCGATTCATCACAAAAAAAAAACGGACGTTTTTCTCTGTGATTGATGCGCAGGTAAACAGATAATAAAACACCGATCAACATTTAAAATACAATCATTTATTAATCATCATGTTTCTCATCGGAGGCTCGACAAGACACATGAATTGTTTGTTTGTTGTTCTCCATGATCCGCTTGTTTTTTTTTTGGTTTGTCTAGATGAATTTTTACAAAACACAAACTCTATTAGTGGAGATTTTGGGATGGGATGTTGTTGGATTTGAGGATAATTTGACATTTGACTATTTTCGTTTTATTATGTTGTAAAACATTCAATAGGTTTGAATATATAATTGTTATTATTTTGTGACTTATGAGTTGATAATAAACAATAGAATTGAGCCGATTTTCTTGTTTTCGTAATACTTTGAGAGGAAATCATTTTGAGCTAATTGCAGAGAATTAAAAAATTTATCTGATAACAAAATTAATATAAAACAATTTCTTAATTCTCTGTCGTCTGTTTTCTTTATTAATAAATTTATCTAACAATATATATATCTTCTTCTAATTATAAATATTTCAATATAATAAGTGAGGAGAAAAATGGAAGATGATCGTCTTATGTCTATACATTTACAATAATCAAAATAATTGTAATCTTTGCATATTCAATTAAGTGGAATCGCCTTGAGCCCTATGCGATTCAACTTAACGAATAAAATCGCTCTTTGCACGAAATTATCTCAACATTTCTACTGCCCATCCGCCATACAGAAAAATAGAAGAAAATATTTTGTAATTTGCATTTCTTTACAAAACATTTGATTAATAGTGAATCATCAATTTTTCGTTTTGTGTTTTTCTTATTTAACAAATCCTATTCATTCAGTCTTTGTTTGCTTGTTTTTTGTTTTTTTGTTTTTGGAAACACCATCAGAGGAAATAAAAAAATATTATTCTAATCAGTATTCGTTCGTAATAAGTAAAAGTGGCTTCTCAATCGTCACAAAAATCAGATGATATGAGATCAAATACGAAAAAACGATTATCCAGCACAATTCCAAACATCATCATCGTTATCACAAATTCAACAATTCTTTAAACGAATAGATAATAAAATCGTTGAAAATGCAACATTTAGCGATGACGATAGACTGAGAATTGAACTATTTGCGTCATTATTGAATTATTCGTTTGTTCAAGGAGATATGTAACATCTATTTGAATATTGATTTGAATATTTTCGTTAAATTTGTTCAACAAAACTTAAAAATATAAGAAAACTGAGGGTTCGTTTAATTTTTTTGGCGCATTATCATCAACTGTAACGTTTTAATTGAAATGATCAAATTAAAATCTACTAGAAAACAGTGGTTTCTTTAGTTTATTTTGTGAATTTTTTTTTATTGTCAGTCACCGTAATTTGACAATTTTCCTATTTACATCAATTTGGTTGTGGCTTTTTTTTTAAATCATCTTTGGTTAGGAATTCTACAAATTTCCCTTTAGAGGTGACTAATTTTATTACTATTATTATTGTTATTATTAGTAATTATTGTAATTTAATTATCAGCTTGCACCATTTCAACTTTGTGTAATGGTGTTATTGATGGTGACCGTTCCAATTCCGGTGTGACAGTCTCGCAATTCGAACTGCACGGTGTTAAGATCGTCGGTATCAAACTGGCCACTTCTGGGCTGTTTCGGCCAGCCGTTTCCTCGTAAACACGTTCCTGTTTATAAATAAGCAAATTATTGAAATTAGGCAACATTACACGAAAAATGAGTTATCAAAATATCAAATGGAAAAAGATAGGGCATCTCCAAGAGAATTCTGACAAGACATGTCTTCGACAAGTTGCAGACGCCACTGTAGACGCGTTTTATCAAAACATTACTTTTCATTAGCGTTTCAAGTAAAATAAGTTTGTTCGATGCGACTCGGCAAAAACTCCACTCCAGATACTAGGTTCGCCTTCACAGAACTCGGTGTTGTAATTCTGGAAATCTTACCTGTGATTTGTCATATTTGAGTCGTTTCCAAATGAACGGTTTCTTATCGCCCGGTCCATTCGGTGTATTATTATCATTGCCCGATGAGTAATAATTTGGATTTGAGAAACTTCGTCCAGTGGCCGCATATAAATATTTCTTTTTACCTTTTTTGATCAACAAGAAAACCACAACAATTATACAAACAATGATGATCACCATCATTGGTATCAATGTCATTATATAGAATTTATTTGAATGATCCTGTTTGGAATGTTCAAGTGTATCATCGAAATTTGTCGGTATTAATAATTGTAAATCATCATTATCAATATCATCATCATAATCACAATTTAAATTATTACCAGAACATTTTATAGGAACTATCGATTTTGGATCTAAAATATTTGTCGTTATATCACAAAAAAATAAAAAGTAAAATTATTTGCTTACCTCTAGGACAATTCGGCTTATCATCCGGACATCCGCATGTGTAATTCTTCAAACGGAAGAAACACAAACTACTACAACCGCCATTATTGACTTTACACGGATTCCAGCCCATTTGTCGATTTTCTGTCACCATGGTTAAACCGAGTACCGTTTCCATATTACTACGTATAGTTACAGCATCTTTACCGGATGTTTTATCAGCCCTAATAACCGTCTTTTGTACCCAATCGGTCCAGTAGATGTGATCTTGGAATTGTGTCAATGAAAACGGATGACTACCACCAATATCTAGAATAACACGATTCTGTCCATGTAGATCACTTGTTTCAATACGTTCAGCATTCGCTTTTGCATCAATCCAATATAAACGTTTCGCTAAATAATCAACGGTTAATCCCAATGGTAAATTTAATTGTTCATTGATTAGGACGCGTCGTGAGGAACCGTCAAGAAATGACCGTTCGATTTTCGGTTCAATCCAATCCGTCCAGAATAAATAGCCTTTACGTGGGAATACGGCAATTGAACGTGGATCGTGTAGATTTTTACTGATGATCGTTTTACGATTACTACCATCTAAACGGGAGACTTCAATTATTTTATGACCAGTATTTGTCCAATACAAATTATCAGCAATCCAATCGACGGCTATACCATCAGGTGATGATAGATTATCTTTAATTATTGTTGTTATTTTTGAATAATTGAACATATTCACACTTTGTATAACATTATTATCGATGTCTGTATAGAAAATTAAACGTTTCTCCCAATGGAAATCAACGTCAATTAAATTGGTGGCATTAGCGATTGGTAAGGTGACATCCCACAGATCATCAGTATCAAGACTGATACATGCCAAATTGTATCTTGTTGCTATCAATAAATATGTGGATGGTTGTAATTCGCATTGTTTACGGTTGATTTTCGATAAACGTATACCAGTTGGACATGCACAATTGTAACCATGCGAACTCCTCAAACACAAATGCGAACAACCACCATTATTATTACCGCATGCATTCTCAGCAATATTATCACTTTGTACCGAACGTATATCCATCAAACCATCTAACTGATCACGTATAATCCTCTGATCGGCACCGGTTAATTTATCGGCACGATGTAAGGCTTGCGTTTGCCAATCAGTCCAATAAATATGCGTACCAACAACTACCAAACCGTACGGATGTGGTACTTTGCGTATTATAATTTGCCGATCATTACCATATAAATCACTGGATTCGATCGTATGCAATTTACCATCATTCCAATATAAACGTTCAGCTGGACGATCAATGGCCAAACCGTTGGGCCATTGTAGATTCGTTTTGATTAATGTTTTACGTTCAGTACCGTCCATTTGGGCGACTTCAATTTTCGCTTGTTTACCCCAATCCGACCAGAACATCAGACCGTGATGGTAGTGTAAAGTGATTGCACGGGGATTATCTAAATCGGTGTTGAATAGTACTTTACGATTGGTGCCATCCAGTTCGGCGACTTCGACACTATTTCGCTCGCCATCAGTCCAATAAATCTACAATAAGTAGCGTGCATTTAAAGGGAGTTGTGATGACACAAAAACTCACCTTGCGGCCGGTAGAATCGACAGCAATTCCATCCGGACTCTGTAATTCATGCATCACTATCACTCTGGAACGTAAACCATTTGGTGTACTCTTTTCAATGATATCCTCGGCTGTGTCAGTCCAATAGATTTCGCCAGTTTTCCGGTCAACATCCACACTAATTGCTTGTTTTAACGGTGGTAATGGTAGTACAACATCCGCTATATACGGAACGTCCAAAGATATTTGCCGGATTGACGTACGGTGAGCCATAATTAAGAAATTCATTGGTCTATTTGCACAGGTTTTTCTATCATCCTTGAATTTCATCACAAAATTATTTAAGATTGAATTCTACAATTGAATTGCAGACTTACATTCAATTTAATACCGGTTGGACAGGCGCAACTGTAATTTTTCGGTCGTAACAAACATAAATGTGTACATCCACCATTATTTCGACTGCACGGTGTATGGATAATTTTCCGGCTTCTATGGAAGACCCGGACATCCATTAAACCTGTAATGCCAGTTTCGAGAACTGTACGATTAGCACCGGTCAATTTGTTGGCTCTTTCGATATTCAACGTTTGCCAATCGGTCCAATAGATGTGATTACCGAACACATCCAAACCAAATGGATGTTGTAATTCTGAACCGGCCATGATGATTTTACGTTCAGTACCATCGAAATTTGAACATTCGATAGCCTTAGTGCCACCATCAGCCCAATACAATTTATTATTGGTGTGATCAATTGCCAGTCCATTTGGCCAGGTTAAATTATTTTTGATAATAATTGAGCGCATCGTACCATCCATAGCGGCACGTTCAATTTTCGGTTTCTCACCCCAATCCGACCAATACATATAACCACCGATCGGATCAACAACAATATCCCTTGGTTTATCTAAACCATCCCATATTAGTAGACTACGCATTGTACCATCAGCATTTGCGACTTCAATCTTTGAGGTACCAGCATCAGTCCAATATAATTTGTTTGTTAGCCAATCTAAAGCAATACCGGCTGGAGATACTAGAAATTTCGATAAATTTAGTTTAACGTATTTATACTATTCGTAATGTAATTTACAAATATTTGATGAGACAATAATCTCTTGATTCGAACCGTTCCATAATGCCCGATTGATATTATCACGTTCTACATCAGTCCAATAGATGTAATCAGTTTGTGAGTCCCATGTCAGTGCAACCGCCGATTTGACACCATCCACAGGAATCACAACCTGATGTTGGTGCATCAAACTATTGTCCAAATGGCGGATACGTAAATCTTTCTTTCTAGCAAAAATCAATAGTTTATCCGGTTTCTGGCACGTTTTCTTATCCGATTTCAATTTCTGCCCCATTTGACAGACACACGTGTAACTTCTACGATTTGGTAAACACAAATGTGCACAATTACCATTATTTTTACCACAACGATTCCTATATTTCGGCTGTCGTTGCGGATGATAACTGTGTATATCCATTGGGAAATGTAATTGTGAATGGATTGTACGTAAACCGGCACCAGTTTGTTTATTTGCCGTTGATATTGATTTCGTATGCCAATCAGTCCAATAGATTGCATCTTCGAAGATTGTTAATGCAAATGGATGTGGTAAACCTTTACTAATTACCTTCCTACGATCACTACCATCATAAAATGATGTTTCAATAACATTATGTTTAGCATCAGCCCAATAGATACGATTCGTTGTATAATCAATCGTTAAGCCATTCGGCCAAAATACAGATTCATTAATAATATTCTTACGATTACTGCCATCCATTTCGGCACGTTCGATCTTCGGACTTGGCCCCCAATCCGTCCAAAAGACTAATGCCTCACCTGGATGAACGGCTATAGCACGGGGCTTATCAACATCGTTGGCCGCAATGATTGTTCGTTGTTTACCATCCAGACTGGACGCTTCGATACGACGTGTCCCCGAATCGGTCCAAAACACTAAATCGTGTATCCAATCGACGGCTACACCACCAGGCGATTGTAAACCCCATTTGATTATATCTAAACATCATTTCAAATGTAGGTTTGATTTTTTTTTATTGTAAACCAAATACCTGTGATATTGGAACCGTTCAAAGATGCTTTGCGGATAACATCAATTGTAACGTCGGACCAAAATATTAGATTCTTCTCGTAATGGTAATCTAATGCAATAGCATTGTGGAGACCTTTCAAAATTGCGGTGTATTTCGAATTGCTTAGCGACACTTGCCGGATGTCTTTACGATTAGCGAAAAGTAGAGTTGGACTAGCGCCTAGTGCTTTACAGGTTCTCAAATCTGGTCGTAAAACGTAGCCTGTCATGCATCCACAAATAAAACTCCCAACTGTATTGTTACAAGTTTGAGAGCAAACCGGATCAGTAGCATATAAGCACTCGTTAATATCCTCACAACTATAAATGGGTAAAATGAAAACCAATCTAATGGTGTACAGATTTCAACTTACGTTACTCCATCTGATGCTAATTTATAGCCACGATTGCAAGCACACCCATTCTTACCGTTAACCGTTGTAATACAAAGTTGTGTACAATTCGTGTTGCGTTCACATTCCCTCGGCTGCGGACAATTCAATTCATCCTCACCTTTCGGACAGTCTTTACGACCATCACAAACGTGTTTGCGAGCAATACAAAATTCCGTAGCATTATCATTGAGGCCACTGCATGCGTATTTTGATTCATCGCAAACAATCTCACATTTTGCTTCATCTTCACCTTGACTGCAATCGTTATTCCCATCGCATACCCAATTTTTCTATAATTACAACAATATCGAACACTAATCACTTTGATTGTACGCAGTATTTACCAGAATGCATGCACCGTTGTTGCAGGTAAACTCATCGGGAGCGCACGATTTGGCAAACGAATGCTCACAATTTGTCTCATCTTCATTCTCTTCACAGTCTTGTTGTTTATCGCATCGGTAAGCTTCTGGTATACATTTACCACTGTTACATCTAGAATTTTGCAGGTGACAATCACGTTATTAGATGAAGAAACGACTTACTTGAATTCACCAACGCCACAATTGCCCGGTGATTTCGGACAATCATCCTCATCACTCCAATCGTCACAGTCACCATCACCGTCACATTTAAATTCGATTTTGATACACTTCTCGGATGTACATTGGAATTCGCCATCATTGCACAACGGTGGCTCCAATTCTAATTTTATCGTGATTAATTGAAACATAGATTGGTTTGTGTACAACTTACCACAGTCGCTTTCATCGGAACCGTCAGCACAGTCGGTTTGCTTGTCGCACTTCCAACTGAGTGAAATACAAGTCTCATCGCCGCACTCAAACTCGTCTTCAGTGCAACTGTAATTAGGTTTAAATATAGAGTGTTATGGAATAGATGCGATAATTATAGATAAAAAGTAAATTGAGAAATTAATGAAAAGCGTATTGAAAGCACCGATCGATATACAGTGAATGAGTTACCATGACTACTGGAAGTTGCACTTCCTGTTAACTAATAAATCTGTCTACGATTGCTTATTTTATTGATAATGATGGAAAGTGTTTCTGTAGCCGAAATACGGTACCTACTTGTAGAAGTTTGGCGATCACAGATATAAACTACAGATTCTATATTTACCCGGTTTTAGTGCAGTTAATCTCATCTGAAAAGTCTTTGCAATCATTGTCATTATCGCACAGCCAGGTCTTCTGGATGCACAATCCATTAGCGCATTCGAATTGATCTTCTGTACAATTTATGGCAACATCTAGAAATTTTTTCGTTTTGATGACTGTTTTTTTTCCAAATCGATTACTTACTGCATCGTGTTTCATCAGAGAAATCACCACAATCATCGTCGCCATCACACAACCACTCTTTCAAGATACATTTCCCCGATCTAGGACAACGAATATTCTTCTCGTCTTGCTCTTCACATTTAAGATTCCGTTGTAGATCGAGCTCCCCACATTCCAACTCATCCTCTTCACCTTCACAATCCACATCGCCATCACACCGATAAATGCCTTTGATACACATACAACTCCGTACACAGAGGTATTCGCCAGCGGCACAACCGCCATCACAAGCATGCTCATACGCCTCCTGTACATCTTTGCCTTGTATATCCTCATCGTCGGGATATTTCAAATTGATATCCTGCGGTCGGCCACCTAATACACCACCTTTTGTTACTGGATACCGACCCAAAGGCGTACCACCATCTGGTAAACTCTTCTCGAAACCTTTACCACCCAAAAATCCATAATCGAAATGGTAACGGCCACGATTGAAGCCACGACGATTCGGTCGACCATCATAATACTCATGTCGGCCACCATAACGTCCCGGTGCTCGATTCGACGGTTTGAACAGATCATGACGAGCTGATGATGGTATCGGTGGCGGTGGTGGTAGTCGTGGTGCCAATATACCGCCCGGATTTATATAAATCGGATATTCGCTGATTGATAATGGAAATGGTATTTTTGGGTATTTCTCCGTGAGTATGTGACGGGAATTTGTTAATTCCGTTGGACTGACTGTGGTACGGATACCGTGCCGACGTTGACCCGTAGCATAAATTGGTTTACTACCAGGTGGACGAAGGGAACCGGAACCGTACATTTGACGTGCTGCTCCACGATGTGGTGGTGGTGTGGCTAGTGGACTTGATGGGGTCGATGTATTGCCCTTAATCAATTCCACTATAGAAAAAGAATTGATAATTAGCGCTTATTTATAAAGGAAATTGTCGTTGGTATTACTGTAGGGCAGCAAAAAATAATTTAAAAAAAAACAAAGCATGCTAGACTGGTTAAGTTGACGACCGACTCGTTGCATTTATCTATAAATAGACGCCTTGAAAATCTATTAAGAAGAGTTAAGAATGTTTTCATTGATATTCACTGAATTCCATCAGTTGTAATTGACTCTCTTCTAATTGCTCTCTGTTAATTCGGTCATTACAATTACAAATTAATATTTTTGGAAAATAAATATTGTTTATTCCTGATAAACTGTGCACTTTGTTCTATCATATTTTAATTTAATCAACAAACAACGTGCAACTTTAAATAAACGTTCTACTAGAATCGAATTGGCAACCTAGGTAACCACCCTTTTGTAATGAATGTACGTTCATTCATTGAATGGAAGAGGCAAGGCCCACCACTTTCTACCACTACCGATCAATATTTTCCGACTTGGTTTGTAGGAAGCAGCAATGTTTGACACACGGGCGTGACATTTGTGTAATATTGCCACCCCCACATCCAACAAAATTCATAAGAAACGAAATTGGAAAACAACTCACCATTATTAATTAGAATAATCAACATTAGATAATATTTAGGAAATCGGGAAAGTCTCCCGGTAGCCTCCCTCATATTCCCTTTCTGTTATTTTTTTTTTTTTTGATTTGACGTTGTCGAATTGTTCGTAAAATTTCTGGGTGTGATTACACCATTTTCATTAAATATCTTCTCTTATAACTCAACATTTGTGAAATTTTCCAATAGACGAAAATCTCTGAAGGAATTCAAACTGTTGCACGTCTACATTTGAGATCGAATCAACGCACTTTTCGAATTGTTCAAGTTCCACTGCCGCACGAAAACTGTTTATTTTGGCCGTTTACAATAATAAACAAATTATCAACACTCAATTCAGTTTAATCGATCTTTACGGTAGAAAAAAAAATACATGTATAATAACAAATGTGATGCGCACATTCGGAACAGAATCTCTTTACTGAATCTGCCAACATTGAGATAAATATTTGACTCCCACCACTATCATCGTCGTCGTTACAACGAGACGACGGCGACGGCGACGACGACAACGACGTCTGCGATGTACACACAATCTATCGACGTCTCTTTTGCTCCATTCGGATGCGAATGAATCGGTCGATTTAGGGGAAATCGGAAAAAAATATTGACGAATATCAGCATTTATTGCTCAATTTTTTTTCAACTACAAAGCTTGTATTTATATATTTATTTATTTACAACAAGTGAGCTTACATCTAATGGAATTGGTGGCTTAGTTAAATAAATCAAATTTCTATCTAACAGATTGGAACTTAAAAGTGCTAGAATTTCGTGGTCCAAGGTGTTTCTAGTGCCAGGTACAAAATTATTCACCTAATCAATCACTACGACTCAATCCATTTCAGCAACTGGATTGATTGATTTCTGTGGTGGAATCATTCAAAGAAATAAAACAACCAATAACCAGCATTGAATAATAAGAATGCTACCGGAAAGATGATCCGTGAATATTTATCAATAACATTAACATCTTTAATTTTTGGCATTGAAGCTTTCAATACTAAAGCTCCTTTACGGATGGCATGTAGAACTTTTGGCTTATGAATCGAATTACCTGTAAATTACAAATTTATCAAATAATTTTTAGAAAATTATCGTAGAATTATCACTTTTAGAACCACGGAATCGTAGACCAGTTCCTGTACGATAATTATATGTATAACCAGAGGTTCTTGATATACGAAAACTGGGCGGAAATTTTGTTGTATCCAAATCGGAATTTGTTAAATTCGTTTTATTATAACGATTACGTATCGACGCAATCGGACTCATACGTACATCCTGTAATTCAATTATATCTTCATTGTTGAATTGTGGTTGTTCATTGATGCCAGCTGTTTTGGTCCCAGATTTCTTCTCATCTGTGTCTTTAGATTTTTTACTTTTCTTTTTGGCACGCGCTCCCCAATATGTATAATTTACAGCTGCATATTCTAGTAATGCAGCAAAAACAAACACAAAACACATTACTAAATATATATCGATGGCTTTAACATAACTGATCCTTGGCAATGAGCTACGTACACCTGTGCTGATTGTTGTCATTGTTAATACGGTTGTTATACCTTGAATTTTACAATTTTATAAAGATTTTTTTTTTAAATTATGGTCAATTACCTAAAGCTACACGAGCACTGGTTGCTTCATGATTTATCCAAAACGATACCCATGATAACATCACAATTAAAATACTGGGTAGATATGTTTGAAAGACGAAATAGCCGATATTTCGTTGTAATTTAAATGATAGAGACAGACGCTGATAGATGCCAGTTGCTAAACGTTCTTTACGATCATTCGTCTCATAACCGATTATGGTGAATTGTGGCAGTTCGGCTTCCTCAACACCACGTACTGGCGTATCCTTCCAATACATTACAACATCCATTACCGTGTATCCATCTTCAATAAATATATTAGAATCCATTTAATTATCTTTAAATATACTCACAACTCTCGATTTCAACTGTACAATTCTGCGAATCTAACGGATAATAGTGCAAGTCCATCATACAGGCTAAAGTTGTGGTGAAACGCATTCCGTAAGTTATAGCACCGTCGCCATTCAAACGCACCAATTTGTTTCGTTCGGTAACATCGTGCAGAAAACTGTAAAAATCATTAGCGATTTAAAGAGTTTCGGTGTTGATATTAAAAATTACCTATTTTTATCATTAGCGAAGAACGTGTCTGGTACCCAGATCTTCTCAGCGAAATCACCTGATAACGTTAATATCTCATCTTCATTACTGAACGCCAAACGCTCATCCTTCCAATATTGATTCAAATACATTGTAATCGTGTAATCCTAAAGATTGATTTTGTATTAATGCACAAATTACACACTTATACGAGGAGTATTTGGGAGGCTCAATTGATCGGTTGAAAACATCAAGAGAAACTGTGGCAATTACGACTTTGTTGGATTGACATTTCGAGGATTCCCCGTAGACGCCCAACTCAATTTTCTGCTAATACACAATCTATCAACTGTGTACATTTTCCGGTACAGTGCCTTGTATGGAATATAAGCTGACGATAGACGAAAAATCCAATAGAACGTGCTCAAGTATTCCGTTTCTGTCTACCTAATGTGTATATGTAAAAAAAAAATTTCAGGTTACTACAAGAAAACCAATTTTTCCCCCAACGATTTTTCTAAATATTCTTCACATTATCAACTAGATAAGATTGAATGGACCTGATTAACAAATTAGGTCAAGGTAATCTTACCATATTCACTTCTGAAATTGCATCAAAACTGGCTATTGTTAGATCCATGCCAACTAAAAGTGGTTCACCGCCGAAATTCGGTCTTAAACGTATATCGTAGCCTTCTAATAATCGTGAAATTGTTTGCGTTACATTCTCCAATCTATCAGATATCATTGTTTGTGATGATCTACCGGAAACAGAATGAAATTTGTCAAAATATTTGACTGAAAAATTGTCAATAAATTATGACGTGCATTTTCTGTTATTTATCTTTTTATCTATTTATTGTTTTTGTTATTTTGATAATTATGAACATGTGCAAGAAGCTATTGAATCATTTAAATCGAAAAAGCTTGAAATTGAAAATTTTGGAATAAATACCTTGACGCTCCAGCTGCTCCAGTACCTGATGCTATCAACACCACAAACACTAATGATAAAACCATTATTCTTTGTTTATCAAATAATAATAATAATAATAATGTTTTTGTTTTAATTATGACATCTTAAATTTGTATATTCTCTAATATCAAATCATTTTTGTTTAAATAAAAATCAGTTGCCTCTCTCTGTTTTGGTGGTTTATAAAAATACCGTAACTCTATTAAAATCCATAATTCTACGAGTAGCACCCTGTAGTAATTTTTTTTGTCGTTCGAATTACTTTTCTTTCTTTCTGACAAATGTGATTCGATGATGAGCGCACGCGTAATATCTGCTTGGATTTTCTGTGGGCTTGAAGGGGAGAGAAAATGTAGGATGGTCCATTCGATGGATGCTGACATCTTTAGGACTCGAAATGTAATTTTACCATAACAAAATTATAATATTTTCAATAATCAATTTCTAATCTTCAATCTGATAAGAATTTGGTTATTTCTAATGATGATAATTTTGATCTTACAGTCATCAATAAAACAATTATTTGTCGACTAAATTTACATGAATAGATCGTGTTTCATTGCAATTTCGTTTGTATTTGATTAGTTATATTAATGGTATTGAGAGTAATAATAATACTAATAATAATAATAATGAATCCAATAAAAAAGGTACGTGCATCTGTTTGAATTGCAAAATTTCTGTTCAAATACGAATTGTTTAACTAACTAAAACAACAAAGAACAGGACCGGATTCTAACAGATTCATCAAGTGCAAAGTAGATTAAAATGGTGGATGCGCCGGGCCATTTTTTCCAATATAACACTCTCTATTCGGCTTCTTTTTAAGCATCCCAAGTTTTCTATCGGTGTAAAAATTTCATATGAATTGAAATCGACACAAAAATGATGGGTGCGCCGATAGAGATGAACGTAAAGCATCTGATAGTGCTAAAAAATTGTGAAAAGTATGATATTTTGTTGGGAAAATGTGCGTCAAATCTTGATTTACAGATGATCCTTTATAAAAGTGGCGTCCGACTTTTTGAGTGGGCCACAATGTTTATTGCAGCTGGCTTTGCCAAACTCTTTTTAATTGGCTTCGATTTAGTCACTATACTAGCCAAGAAAACATCAGCACGGCAAAGAATTTAAAGAAATTAGCTATGATAGAGTCGAACAAAAACACTAACAATCGTATTTTTGTTGGAAAAAATGTAATTAAATAAAAAATACTGCAGCTTATCAAAAATATAATAAAATGTGCATTTTTGTGGACAATTTGCTTTGTAATCAGATTCTAGTTTACATGCCAAAATACGGAAGAGTTCGTAACGGAAACAGATATACCTTCAAAAGGACTATACACATTCACTGCAATCTTTTCATTACCTAGCTGAATGTTGGTTGTACTCAGAAAACTCCAGCATAGCACGAGCGCGACAAAACGTAGCTCAGAGAATGTAAAGGTCTTTTTGGTTCCTGATTTAGGAGGTGCTGCATTAAATGTTTGGTCCTGAGTAATGACTTTGGCCACCTATTGATTTGCCTCTTGTCTCTATAAAGTGGTTTGTTTTGCATTAGTTTTATGTCTACGATTTTGCTATAGAAATCCGAAGCCGACCCTGTATTCCCAAATTTATTGTTTACTATTTGTGAATCATTTAAACGGTTCCATGCCCTCCACCTACTTCTACAACATTGCACTCCAATCCTTTCTTCCAAACGCTTTGTGTAAACTCGATAAGAGAGACGAAAAAAATGTATTGACAAAATATCCGATTGTTAGATTTTCGTAATTGATAGAATCGACAAAACTTTGGAAATATTAGAGAGAGAAAAAAACGGAATGGTTTCTATTTTCACTTGTATTTATTTATTTTACCCCACTACTATTACAACATTTTCCTCGTCTTATTGTGTTATTGTTATCTTTCATCTTCTTCTCAAATTACACGTTTTAGTTTTTCTTCCCAACGAAAATTTTCTAAACGCATGCTCGATAAATTATCAACAATTATAGTGGCTTCGAAAATAAAAATTGCTCCTTTTGTGGCTATATTATAAAGGGGTAGTTAGTTGGTGGTAGGTGAAGATGTGCGCGCGTGTGTCTCTATTTTGAAACGAACACTCAAACTTATATTTACTATCCACCAAACGTTCACTTCTTTGCTGGCAGTTGTAAAAGTTCGAATTTCACCTGAAAAAAAAATGATTTTATTGTTTATCTATCTTTTAACACATCAACTGTAAGTACTAGAAATAATTCATATATCGCTTATTATAATGGAAATTCTAAAAAAATATTTAGAATTTCCGTTGAGAAATCCATTCTTTAACCAATACAGAAATGGAATAAGCTCTGGAATGAGAGTTTATTTATTAAGTAGACACTAAATAGAAATTTATGGTCTTGGCCGAAAGAACCAACAAGACTTTTCACTTCACCTGACCTTCTCCGGGAGAAATTTATTACATTCCATTTCAACGATAGTAATAAAATTGCAATAGTTTCAACCAACAAATTATAAAACACTCAAATACAATTTTTGTCTATTTGTTTGAATTAATCAATTCGAATTCATATTTAAAATTTGGCCAGCGGGTGGCAACTGTCGCACTTGAATCGAATACAAAAACGATCGCAAATTCAGCATTTCTCCATCTTCAACAACAGATTTCCACTTGATCGAGTCGAGTGCTTCACGTTGGCTCATTATGAATTTTTTTCAGATTGATTTGTTCGGCAAGTATTCAGCATTTACAAATGAAAAACGCCTCATTGACATCAACGATTGTTGGCTATTCGATGAATTCGACGAATCCACCACGAATTAAACGCACACTAAACGATGTCGTCAGTCGGAACATCACCATGGTGTTGGAGAATTTGTTGAAGAACTATGAAAGTTCCCAATTACCAACGCACGGAAAAGGTTAGATTTCATGTTAGATTGATTCTTTGTAGATGTAGATGGTTGTTTAAGTTGTGGTATTGTATTGTCGCTGTGTTTTGATTAAACGCCAGTGACGCGGTTGAGGCTTCACTTTGATGTATGTCTCCTTAAACGTGTCACATAGTTCAGTCAAAGTTTGTTGAAATTCTGAATAGTTTTGCATATTTCAAAATCCCTCATCGATTATTCTACGGTCCATTTTACAATGCAATATATTAGAAGACAATCTGTAAGAACCATCAAAATTCATATTTGATTCTCAATAAATAAGGAGCTTATTTTGTATTAGAATTTTCCTCTCATGTGACAGGCTATTTTCTCCATAAACGAAAAACTAATTCATTTTATTTGTTATGAAACGATACGTCCTGTTTTATATTTATGAGAATCAGTGGTGGAATAATATTATTAATAGAGACTACTCGCAATGTATGGAACTAGGTGATGGCACAGTATTGATAACAAATCAACACCTATCTTATTTGACAGGAATGCGGAACGATACGCATTTTTCGATTTTTATCAAGATTATTTATTGTTTGTCCGTAATAACGAACAAATTGGTAGGAGGAGCATTCTTCCGGTTTTCTAAGTTTGTCGGCTTTCTTACTGATTACTTTACAATCGATTTGTAAACATTTTAATTATTAAATTCATCTAATAGCACGTTGCCTTCCATGGACTGAAAATTTGATTATTTGGTACTGTTTGAAAATAGTGTAACTTTTATATTTAACTATTTGCATTCGTATTTCGTTAGAAAAACGTTCAAAACTTTCCGGTAAATTAAAGTTTCCAAACTATCAAAGCTATAAAGGAAATTAAAGAGTGTATTATTAAAATTTTTTAATATAATTGGAAAAGATAAGCGTATTCGTAATTATTTTCAAAAGCCGAAAAGTATTATATTACGCCTTAAATAAGTTTCTCGGTTCGTTGTTCATTTCATTTCCAAATTTGTAACCGAATACCGCGCTGGTTCTTTGATGTCTTTCTCATTCGAAAATATTTAATATCGGTAGTGTAAAAGGGCAAAATTCACACTTTAGAAGGGAACAAAAAAAAGTTTACGACCAAAAGTTTTCTATAAAAGAACAAATACTGTACAGCAACGTTTACAATCGTCGAAGCAGCCGAAAGAACTTGTTTGGCTTTACAAAAGCATCAAGAAAGCCACATTGTCACCTTCAAAATTGCTCATGACGCATTCAAGAGAACCGCAAATTTGTTTTGTGGTCTTTTTGAGATCCGTCAGATCCACATTCGGATAAAAAAGAAATTCCGGAAGGTTTTATAGTTTCCACAATTTTCATCTTTCTAACTCAGCAACTATTCGTTCCTTCGTAGCTAGTTTGCGCCTTTTTTCTAAATATAAAGGAGTAAGTAAAATAAAAGCTTATATTAGTGGAATAATTTCTCTGAAATAACGTCTATTTCATGAGCATTAAAAGAAGCATTCTTTTCAATCGTGCGGTAATAGTACCGCTTGTCCTAGAGTGGGCCCCGGGCTGTACCATTTAAATATAAAGCGTATAATTGAAAATATAACGGAGGGGCTCATGGAACTCTTGTTTGCCCCATTCGCAATTTAGGCTCCATCCGGTTCGGGGTAATATGGGGTCGAGTAGCGTGGATAAGTCACAGTTCATAAATTCTTTTATTTTATCCAACCAGCTTGGCCGCCTTTGCCGCAGCCCTAATCAATTATTTTGAATGAATTTTGAATGCCGGAACGAAATAGAAATATTGTTGCATGCCACGAGACTGAGCAAACTCGGAACTCAAATAGCAAATACTTTTACCAATTTGCAATGCTTTTCGATGGCTATTTGGTCAGTTATCTGTTATACTCTTCAGCATAGGCTAGTGACTGTTGACTTTAGAAAATTATTCTGCAGAACCTGAAACCAATAGATGTAATATTATTGTTTTTTTGTATATACTCTGCACCTTAGGCTGCACTCAAGCAACCGTCCGAAGACGTATTTATACTGTAAATGAGAAAGTGAAAAGAAGGGAGATGATGATAAGGAGAGAAACGTCTATAAGCCCTGGGAGCTGCCTTCTTCCGTGGCTCCCAAAGAGTTGTTATGAAACGATCCATAACAGCCACAAAATCCACCAAATAAAATCATTTTTACGGGGCGACTCCCGCCGATTTTTTTCAAATTTCGTGGAGATGTTCCTTACTTTGAAAAAACGGTTTACTGAAAGTTTGAGCTCTTAATTTGCGTCTGTTTCGAAGTTATGAATTTTTGAAGTTTTGAAGAAAAAAAAAATTTCAATTTTTTCATAAATTTTTTTGAGGTAAAAAAGTTTTTTTCAAAATTGGTAAAATGCGGCGTTTTGTAGGAAAAATTTTCAGCTTTTTAATGAGAATATTAATTTCTTCATACACGCAACGGAAAACCCTTTAAAATCCAATCAAAGTGAAAAAAGCGATTTTTCTTTCAGCGCGGCGCGTGGTACATCAAATTTGACCTATTTTTCTGAAAGCTGACAGTTTTTCCCACAAAATATATCATTTTCGTGATATGCATATTTTTTTATTTTCTTACAATTAAATAAAATGTAAAATCTCGAAAAAAATCGGCGGGGGTCGCCCCGTAAAAATGATTTCATTTGGTGGAATGACCCATAAATAGTAGTCTCTATTTTACTGTGCAACCAATATCAGTATTTGTTTTTTCATATAATTCAATTTGTACGTGCAGAAATTACGTCGTGGGCTTTTATCTTTAAAAATATCGCTTGAAACCATCTTTCTAAGACAATCTGGTCAACTTTTCATATTAACCCCGTATGTTATCGTCTGTAACTCCTGGACAGTTTGAGATATCTTAACAAATCTTCTTATACAAATCTGACATTTACCATTTATTATTTTAAATCGAAATTTTAGATGAACCAACAATTGTAAAAACGAATATTTTAATAAGAAGTATGGGTCCAGTTTCTGAATTAGATATGGTAATTAATTGAATAGAATCGTGTTTAATTTAAAGAATCAAAAAAAAAAATTTCAGGAATATTCAATGGATTGTTACTTTCGACAATATTGGCGTGATCAACGTTTATCATTCTTAGGGCCGATCAAATCGCTATCATTATCGATAAAAATGTTGGAACGTATCTGGCGACCGGACACATACTTCTACAATGGTAAACATTCATATGTTCACACAATAACCGTACCAAATAAATTATTAAGGATTAGTCAAGATGGTGATATTTTATATTCGATGAGGTAAGTAATTTTTTTGTCTTCGTCATCGATTTGGCCTTTTCCTTACATTTCCATATTGTAAGAAATCGGAATCTAAATCAATAAAACATCTGCAATAGGATATCGTACTATTAAAAAATAAAAGGTCCTCAAATGTGTACAATGTCGCACAATTCTCAAAGAAGTGAAAGTAAATGGACGAATGATAGATTTCATCCTGTTTGTTACAAGGCAATACATCAAAAATAGTATCAATCTAGACTTGTCACTGCTAATTGCGGCATAATAGTCGAACCAGATGTTAACTCTTTTCTATTGTAGCGATTTGATAATTATCCCCAGTAGTTGTGCAACAATCTTCCTGTAATCCTTTATGTTTCATTCTATTCCAGATTAACGATTAAAGCCAAATGTCCAATGGAATTACGCACATTTCCAATGGATCGTCAATCATGTCCATTGATATTAGGCAGCTGTAAATATTCCTAAATTACTGGGTGTAATTATAAATTTAATAAAACCCATTTTTAGATGCTTACACATCGAAAGATCTACAATACCGTTGGCAGAGCGACTCCAGTGTCAATTTTGTTCCTGGCATGACATTATCCCAATTCGATCTGATTAGTTTCCCATCGAGGAATTTCACATTGAAGCGACGCGAAGGCGAATTTTCCGTTCTACAAGTTTCGTTTAATTTACAACGACATACTGGTTATTTTTTAATACAAGTCTATGTTCCATGCATATTAATTGTCGTATTATCGTGGGTGTCATTTTGGATACATCGTGAAGCGACCAGTGATCGTGTCGGTTTAGGTATTACAACTGTATTAACATTATCAACGATTAGTTTAGATTCGCGTACCGATCTGCCTAAAGTCAGGTAAATTCTGCTCTTATCAATTATTTCATTGTTGATTTGTTTAATTATTATAGATATGCTACAGCTTTAGATTGGTTTTTATTGATGAGTTTCTTCTATTGTATTGCGACATTATTAGAGTTTGCTGGTGTACATTATTTCACAAAAGTCGGCAGTGGTGAATTGCCAGTCGATGAAGATGATTGGGAAGATTGTGATGAATCGGAGGAGGAATTTATCGGAACATCAACTACAGATCTACTCTTAGAAAGTTCAAGTCCTGGTGGTAGACGTAAAAGTTCAATTGTTTGTCCAATCTATAATGCAAGTCTCCCTTTCTCTCTAATCGTTTTGTTTTGTTTCTTTCGAAATTGATCGGGTGTTAATTGTATTTGTGTGTGTGTGTTTGTTATAGAACACATCAGTACACTATAGCAATAAAAGGACCTCTTTGACTGTAAGTGCCCAGCCCCCATCCACTGTCCGGTTGACAATGGAGAGGACGACCCAAACTGAAACACATCTGCCTAAATGGAAAATGTTTCTTTATTGTTTAACCGGTGATGATAAATTTAGACGTCAACGGCAACGAGAGGCGGCTTCAGCCAACACTTTCGGTACACTTTAACTAATAATTCCACATATGAAAATTCACTGAAATTAATTAATTAATAATGTTTATAGGTTCAAGTGATTGTCGAGGTCATCGCCGAATTACCAGACATATAAACAGTGTTTCATTAATAGATCGTGCCGCTAGAATTCTATTTCCTACATCGTTTGGTTTCTTTAATTTTTTCTATTGGGCCATTTATTTTGCAAATCAAGACAATTTCAAGTGGACAGACACGAAGATCAACACTCTCAACCGTTAGATTGGAGCATCTGGGTTTGCTTGTAGCTTTTGATGTGTTGTAGACCACCATGAAGGATTTAATGTAATAAAACTGCTTAATTGTCGTTAATTTTACACCTAAACAAACCCTCATGAATGGGGACGAGATTTTCGGTAACAATCCGATAAGATTTGGCGGTCTTTGAACCCTTGCAATCCTAATTTTCGTAGCTTCTTTTTGTGTATCATCATTTTTAAAATTTGTTACATCCAGTTTAATAACAAGCAGAGCCGGACTGAATTTCAATTGCGCCTGGGGCAAACAAGAGTTTCAGGCGCTCTTTTTGTTATCTATTAAATAATATTCTTCATAATTACATAGATCGGCGCCTCATTCTAAACGGCGCTCGGGGCAGACGGACCGGCACTGATAACAAGGGAATAAAAGCAGTCGTTTTAAATGATATCACCATTGTTTGCAGTGTCTTCTTTATCTCCAGTTCTCTCTCTCTCTCTCTCTCTCTCTTTCTCTCTGTTTTATATACAAACAACCCACAAGCCACGCCTTCAGAGTGTTGAATGAAATGAAATACACCTGGATCAGGGATGGGCGTGTACTGTCTGCATTTATTTTATCTAGTTTTTCACATGTAAATACTGTGTAAAAAAATATTTTTGAAATTGTAGACCTGCTGACCGCCAGTGCAGTTAATGGTGCAATTTAATGATTTTCGGGAGCTATAGGTTACACGTTATTCAGATCGAAAATTAAACCTTCATGTCAACTGGATTACACATAGTTCTATTATTTTTTGACTTGGTTTAACCTTAGTTTGAACCTTGTCTTGATTTAGATTGAGTTGAAATTTTAGTTACTATTTAAGATGGTTTTTGTTGGAACTATAGGAGCGTAGGACTGAATAGTAGGACAGCTGAAGGTGAGATCAAATTGAGATTCTAAGGGGGTCCTCTGGTTTGACGCCCTGATTTTTAAGGATTCTTTGGGATTTTTTTGTAAAGACCAATAAAGAGATAGAACTTTGAACTTTTCACCAGTTATTTATGCATATTTCAAGATTATACAGTTAAATTTTTAGCTAAAAATATTCACGAGAATGAAAGTTATAGTGGTCTGAAAACACCCGCCTCAAAAAAATGGACGCCCACTTCCTCCATGATATCAGCTGATTGGCTTAAATGAAACAAAAAAACCCGGCGGGGTTTTAATCTGTATACTTAAATACACCGAATGGACTACGATAAACAAAAAATTTTGAAAATTGGATTTTTGACAGACTTCGGAACAGAAAAATCTGAATTTCATGTATTTTTTGTCAAATTTTTGATACAAAAAAAATTGAAATTTTCAAAATTTTGGGATGATAATAGTCCACTCGATGCGTCTAGATGTACTGAGTAGACTCTAGAAATTTGAAGTAAATCGGCCAAGCCGTTTTTGAGATATGACTGAGGAAAGTTTGAGAAACATGGTTTTGAGAAAAACGTGTTTAAAGTTTCAAGTACCTACAGTTATAACTAAAACGGGGTATTTAAGAAAATATTTAGTTTTCAGGGGTTTAAATATGCTGAATCTTCCTCTTTTTAAATGGAATTAAAGTAGATACATCAAATTTTCAGCTGCCATAATTTTTTTTGCGGGCAAAATGGGGTACCCCTCCAAAAAGTAAGGAAATTTTTTTGACAATAAAATTAAGTTAATAAATAAAAATCATGGACACAGTGTCAGAATCGCAATGAATGGGTTCACGCAACATGTTCGGGTGTCTCAGACGAAGATGTTGAATTTAATTGTGATTATCGTAAATAGATTTTAGGAAATATTAAATTAGTAAAAAAAAATAACTTAAAATAATGTTAGAAACAACTTTTGAGTATTCTAGAGACATTTAATGGGAAAAACATTTTTGTGCTGAATTTTTGGTGTATAGTGAAAATTTTGAGCTAAGAGATTCGTATTTTAATGCGCAAAACCACAAAATTACCCAACAAAAGAGTCGGTAACAGCAGAAGCCCCTTGTAAATCATCCAAAAAAAAAGTCGTATTTAAAAATAACCAGATGGATTTTGTGAAATTTACAAAATGTCACATACCACGTAAATTTACAAGGGGCAATATATCACTTCTATTGTTACCAACTCTTTTGTTGGGTAATTTTGTGGTTTTGCGCGTTAAAATCCGAATCTCTTTGCTCAAAATTTTCACTATACCCCGTTTTGCCCACATCCACCCTAAGTATTTATAGTTGTGGTCAAAATAATAGCAGTGGCGAATTGACTTGGAAATTTGTACTTTTTGTTGAAAGCTGTATCATATTTTCTCTAAAAAAGCCTTACAGAACATCTCCTTACAATCTTTGCTGACATTGTGAAAACTTGTTTGGAATTCATTTACCATAGTTCATTTGTAAAACCAACAGTTTGAAAATGTATGCTAAAATATCATGGACAAAATAATAGCAGTAATTTAATTTTATGTTGAATATTAGGCTATTTCAAATTTGACAACTTAACTAAGCTGTCAAAAAACAATTTTCATTTGTTTTAACTAATAACAAAAACATTTTATTAATTATTGTATTGAATTAACAATAAAATGGGTCGTGGAAAACATTGCACTCAGGAAAAACGAAATTTAATTAAAGAAATGCGTAATGAAGGAAAAACATACATGTTTATACAAAGTCTTTTAAATTGTTCGGCAAAAATGATTAAAAACGCCTTAGATTGGCAACCACAAACAGAAAATCGTGGACGAAAATCGAAAACTTCAAATTATGAAGACAGGAAAATTATACGTTGCGTGAAAAAAGATCCTTTTATAACGCCGAGAAAAACTAACAATGATCTGAATTTAACTGTAAGTTGCCGAACTATTCTGCGAAGACTTCAGAATTCACCATTAAATGGTAGGAACCCTACAAAAACGACTCTTCAAAAAGCGGATACAATTTGCAAGAGAACATTTGGGATGGTCTGCTTCAAAGTGGTATAATATTTTGTGGTCTGATAAGAGCAAAATTGTTCTATATGGATCCACTGGACGACGTGTGTATGTTCGCCGTCCAGAAGGTACAGCATTCAATTCCAAATACACATTAAAAACAATAAAACATGGTGGATCAAAGATTATGGTTTGGGGTTGTTTTTCCTATCATGGTGTAGGGCCTATATTTTGGATAAAAGGCTTAATGGATCAATTCATCTACACCCAAATTGTTATGCTTCCTTATGCTGAAGAAGAAATGCCCCAAAATTGTTGGTGTTTATGCAGGATAGTGATCCAAAGCATACAAGTCGATCTGCAAAAGAATTTTTTCAGGAACATAACATAAACATTTTGGATTGGCCGGCCCCATCACCCGACCTTAACCCCATTGAAAACCTTTGGGGAGATATTAAAGAAGCGGTAACGGTGACTAAGCCCCGGCAATGTCGATGAATTATGGCATGTTGTGAAGTCTACGTGGGAAAATATCCCTGCCGCAAGATGTCAGAAGTTAGTTGATTCTATGCCAAGACGATGCGGTGCTGTTTTGAAAAATAAGGGCTACTAGTTTGTTCTTGAGCTAACGTGAATAATTGTGCTCAAATATTTAGGTTCAAATTTGTTTTTCATAAAAATGTTTGAATACTGCTATTATTTTGTCCATGTTATTTTAGCAAAGTTTTCGTTGATAATACATTCTGCGTAAAAAAAAGTATGTCAAGCTAACTATGAAAACGCTTTCAATTTGTCAATAACATTAGTAAAAAAAACCCTATGAAGTTTTTTCTGATAAAAAGTCATATAATTCTTCTGCTAAAATAAAAATTTCTAGATCAGCTTGACACTGCTATTTTTTTGACCACAACT